>VNWX01002794.1:0-11365 GCA_009869905.1 Ceratophysella communis | reverse complement strand
CTACGACCGTGAGCGTGGCAGAAGGCAGCGTGGAAGAGAGTGTGGACACACTCGAATCTTAGCTCCTAGACTACACTAGTACAAAGTAATGCCAGCGGGAGGCGCTGCGCATATACTACAGTGCTACACTGGATTCCTGCTCACAGTAGATACTCTGGCAATGGGACAGTGGATGTCCTCGTAAAAAGTGCAGCAGCAATGCAGTTCTTCGGGCCTCAACCCGAAATTTTCATTTTAAGCAGGTTATGGACACTGCTATAAGGCGTTGGGTTTGCAAGAACCATGGAGCTATGTGGCTAAGTCGGCCGGATTGTGAACAAAACAAAGTGTCTGTACCGTATCTCGATACCAAAACAAGACAATATTGCATGAAGCTGAGTCGAAATTCTTTAAGAATTATGAGACTGGTCACAGCGTACTAAATGGTCAACTGAACAAGATGGGCCTGTCACCCACTTCTATCTGCCAAAGATACGGAAGAGAAGAGGAGAGTGGGAAACACTTCTTGGGTGACGGCTAAGCATACAGTGAGGAAAGACTAAGGCTCTTCGAATCGCCATTCGTAGAAGCTGAAGAGTTTAGAAGCATGCCAATGACTGTACTGCGGAGGTTTGTAGCCAGTACCAGTAGATTCAAACCCAAAAAGCTAGGTATGGGAACTCGGTAAAAGCAAAGCTGTTTCTAAAGAGTCTACAATGGGCCAAAATTGTCGCCCCAGTAGACGATACGGTCTAATTATCCATAATACTACCACTTCCTCCTAAGAACATACCCTCAGGCAGCCGTCCAGCTTGGACGCTCTCTCTCAGCCACTGGAGCTCTCAAGACTTGCGACATTATCGTGAAGCCCCCGAAATCCACCTACTGAAAGGTAAAAGCCAGGGTTATTCCCCACGCCACCAGTATCTCTTGCAATATTCTACTTTAAAGTAGTTAAGGACATCCGCTACATCAGTGTCGTTTCTCCATTTTTACGCGTATAACAACTTTTTGCCTTTAAACTCTTGAACAGATTTGGCCAATTGAAGCGCTGCTATATCGGAATCGGGTTTTTTCTTGTCAAGGGAACTCCGATCATTGCTATACCTTTCCTTATGTTGGTTATGACATGGTACCAGCAGTCGACCCGGATCACTGTATCTAGAAACGCTGCGGTTTGGAATGGCAGAGTCGGGAAATGCGCGTTTTAACAATGGCAACTCTAAGTTTAACTGAATGCTGTGATATCTTCCCTAAAGCTAAGGCATATTTCCAATTACAATGCACTTCAAGTGACATATCCTATTTTGGTTTGAAATAAATTATCTTATCTCTTGTTCTAAACTACCCTATATGCCTATATTGCAGTTCTCTAAACTTATGGTGAATACTATTTTCTTCTGGCTCAAGCAGCATTTTTTGGTAATAATATTAACCGGAAATACGGTGCAAGCCACCTGTCTCTGTTTACACGGGTTAGGGTCAAAAGTGCAAATTTTTGGGGATTAAAAAATTGTATGCCAAAGTATTTGGTTTCGTGTACGGTTAAAATAGTAGCTTTATTCAAGAATAGATCCTAAGTATGCTGAAGCAAACACTAATAAATTACATGCCCACAATAGTTCGTAATAGCAGATCATGTTTCAAAGGATTTTTTTATTTCAGAGACATAAATATTAATATTAGCCAATGGGTAATTCGGATTACGTTTGATTCCAATTACTTTCCGATTTGTGTATTCCAGTTACAATGTTTCACAGAAGTACTTCGCTTCCTGCAAATAAAAAAAACTATACATTATGATTTATGATATATATGTCGCAGTTAATATGTAAAATCGGTTAGTATGCATACTAACTGGTGATAAACAAAAACTAACAAGGGGACTATGCATAATGACTTATTAGTATCAATACTAACTAGGGAGTATAGATAATCCCTAAGGACTATAATAAATCCCCAGTTAGTACCGGGAATCTTGTTTATATCAGTATCGCCAATACATGAACGCATTGCAGGGTCTCAAGAAATACACCAGATATCTTTAAATTCCAATATGAATGAGCCTAACACTTAAATGCGGAAAAAAGTAAACAAAAACTCAACACTTTGTGTTGAGTCTTAAAAACAGGGATAACTACATACTCACGTTAGGCACAATAATAACCCTTGTTACAGAACGAATTACTGTTGGTTCGATTGCTTCGAGATTCGTAATGCAGAATGGGTTTTGCTCTTCGACATTTTGAATAACCTGTTTGCGGGAATACGAAAGCTTTTCAAATTCTTTTAAACTTTTTTCTAGAGTCTATTGATCTTGTTACGAAAATTACAATATTTACGAATTCGCGAACGTTGTCGCTCTGAAAAATGCTAGGAGCTAAACGAATATAGTGATTAGAGATTCAGTGACAGCCTCTGCAGTTTTAAACTTAGGAATTTTAGACCAGAAGGTCTACTGGGACGTTATTGTCCGTCTTTCTGTCGCCGAAGCATGTGTAAACACATTTAAAAAAGTCTAAAGCAGATATCACGCAGTGTCTAGGCACGCTGCTGTAGCAAAAATGTACATGTACTAGTCCGGGCGTCATCTTCAACTCCTGATACTGCACAGCGCGGTGTAATTTTCACAGAAGTATTTACCAATTTGAACCGTGTCCGTCTGAATTTAACATACTCTAATAAGTATCCATTGAACTTACGTAGACGTTTGCGAAAACGTTTTTAGTTAGAATTTCAACTAAATGTTACGATTGAGAGATTTTGAACTCTCATTTTCAAATTTTTTTACCAAAAGGTCTTCTGGGATGCCCCTGTCTGTCCGTCTGTCCGTCTGTCTGTCTGTCCGTCCACATCAGCAGATGCGCAAGCATCGTAACTCACAACTTCCGTTGAACTATGTAGAAGGCCTATATGTAAAATATATAACATTTTTGCGAAGCAGAAGCGAAAAGTAAAATTTACAAGCAATGTCAATGCAAGAACACTAACAAAGCAATATCTGTATAAAACAAGGTTTGCAAGGAAGCATATTGAAAATGAAAATGAAAAAGGGGGGTTTCTTTGACGTAGCGTTAGCTCTATCAATTGGGATGGGAACTTTAACGCTTTCCGGGTTGGAACATTATTCAGTTTGGCTTTAGAGGATTTTTTGCATGTCGTCTCCCATTCCGGAGATGCGTGGTATCCCCAGGATTGTTTCACCTGGAGATTAGGGCCACACCCGCACCTGACTACGTGTTATCACATAGATGGACCTGGTCAGAGAGATACGACATCGAGCTAAATTATGATCCGTTGCAATCACCTCACCTTCCTGATAATGGTTCGCATTATCGTATTCACGCATTATCCCATCCGAGCACACGAATGCACTTTTTCAGCATCCCTACTCCTGCCGTGCCTTACAACCTAAAGGGAATGCCAAGGCAGGTAGCGTATGCACTCGGAATTGGCTAAACCAGAGGAAAACCTTATCTTACATTCCATATTGAATTATCACATTAGACTAATCACGAAGATACGGTCCAGATGAGACAGTTGCAGGTATGCAGAATCAGGGAAAAACCTCATGATAATGCTACAATACGGAGAGACGTCATTACTTTTCATCCAAGTGCAGTGAGAATGTGAGATTTAGACTGCACACTTTCGACCACAACTGCTCCGCTGGCCGACAAGGAAGCATATGATACAAGCTGTAAATCGAACCCAGAAACGCGAAAATATTTAAAAAACTTGGCATTAAATTTTTAAAAGAGCAAAATTTGTATATAAAACCGTTCGAACAGATGCAACAAATGTGCGCGATATAAAATCTTTGAAGCGCATTTTTTTCAAACTTTCTTGACAATGCTACTATAGCAATGTGTATTGTATGTAAACCCGTTGGAAGTACTAAAACACTAAACTCTACATGTAAAGCCGCTTCTAATTCTAATTAAGGCCAAGATTTAAATGTGTTAGAATACAATAGTAAATCCACTACTCTTGTAAATGCAATACCCTAGTAAATGCAATAATCTGGTATAAATGCAATACTCAAGTAAATGTAATACTCCTGTAAGCAACCGCAAGCAATATCTGTATATAACGCAATTCAAGATGAAGCATGTTATAGAAAATATAAATGGAACAACAAAACGCCAAAAAAGTTAAAACTTAGTAAAAAATTCGTAAAAGCGCAATATCCGTATGTAAAGCCAATAATACAGATGCAATACTTGTGCGCGATGAAAAATCTTTAAAGCAGCATTTTTTATGATTTTCTTAACAATGCTACCGAAGCAACATGCATTGTATGTAAACCCTTTGGAAATATTCAAGCACTAAACTCTAAATTTGTGAGAACAGTACTGCAAAACAATAGTAAGTGTGGTCCTACTGGACCTCGGTGAAAGTGCGAGTGTTCACGAATCGTTTAATTCAATTCTAATTTAAATACAAATTATTTATCATAAACTCTGCGCTAGTATGTAAGCATTCATTACTCATTTACTCTTACGTATTGGTTTAATCAGGTGTAGGATGTACACACATCGTCACGATGTGTATGCAGCCTAGCGGAATAGACTGAGCACTCGTGGCCACGGCCGTACATGCCGCATTCGGTCCTCGTCCGCCCGTATGGCCGACGAGGCTTGCGTGCGGCAAGCCGGCAGGGTTGGATCCCAACTCGTGGCTACCAGTCCTCAGCCTGACTCCATATTCACAATTCTCAAAATCTGTAATTTCACTTGTCAAGCAGCCTAGCTCATAGAAAGTCCTGTGTGTGCAGACGCTCTCCTCACAGTTTCATTTTTCATAAATCATTCGGAAAAACTTACTCCGTTGGTTTTGATTATTAATCATTTTCTCGCTCGCACCTAGCGCCTATTCATTCTCAAATCAGCCTAGTTTGCGAACAGCGAGGACGAAAACAACTGTAGCTTGAGAGCAACCCGGTCATGCAATTCGCTGACTTTCTCCTTGACCATTAACAACTAGTCATCGACGGATCGTCACACAGCATCTTTATTCTCTACGCCCCAGTCTTTGTGACCTACCTGGACGACGTGACCGTCACTTCTGCGTTCTACATCATATCGGTGTATTGAAAGCGAAGACACACATCAGAGCGCAGCTAACAACAACGTCGGCAGAAGGAAGTGCATTTAAAGACAAGGTGGGAAAGGACCAGACAGGGACACCTAGAACGGAGGACAGTGAAAACGATGATCGTGGGCGATTAGAAGAAAGCGGCCGGGGACGAGCAAAGAACTTAGAACTGGGAAAAGAGAAAGCGGATCCAAGCCACAAAACCAGAAGAGCTGGGGCAATATCAGAAGCGGACCTGCGGGCACGGCCACTCTAAAGTTCAGTCTTAGCGTAGGCTATTGTAATCAAATTAGGATTTTAATTTTAGTAACCAATCTTAAAGCCCGGTAAAGTAACTCTTGGGCATAAGTTGGAAGCTAAAAGCGTGGTGGGGGCAAAAGCGAGAAGCTATTGTTATAAAGTCCAGGGACAACCCTGCTGCTAGGCAGGTACCAAAAAGTTAACTACTGTTTTTAAGATGCTAAGTGGACGAAATAATCTTGTACTTTTTAACGTGGGGAGTAACATGGCCATCCCAGCAATTTCATACGACCTAGACAAAATACTGGATATTGAGACAAATGAAGAGAGAAAGGCCGATGAATTTCTTAGGTCGTTTGTGACATTTTGCAAGCCTTTGGGGCCCGAAACTGCAGCGGCATTGTTTCCTAGGAAATTAAAGGGCGGGTATAGCGACTGGTTCGACATCCAGACCGATGAAATTAAGAATGATTGGGTGGAATTAAAGACGGCTTTTAAGGAAAATTTCTGTTCGAACAGGTGTATTACTTGGTTTAAATCAGCCCAGGGAGTAGACGAAACGTGTACAGGATTTTATTGCCGAGTCCTACGGGAGATTAGAGATTCGTTAGTCGCCTTTACGGAGCTTGAAACAGTCTGTTATATAAAATCTAGGATGCTGGAAGAATTTTCAATTAAGTTATAAAGTAAGGAAATCCTGAACTTGTTAGCGCTTAAGCAAATATTCAAGGAGATTGACGCCAAGAAAGCCCAGGGCACGAGCAGCTTCAAGAAACAGAAGCTTGTGGCTGTTGCAGAAGTCTCAGTGAAAACTAAAATAAAAGAGGGACAGAAAGTCCGAAATAGAAAGCGTTGTGGTTTATGCAAACGGGGCACGCACCTAAGGAGCTGTGAACTGAGCCTAGAGTACGTCGTCGGACTGCCACGAGGGTCGCAGCACCGGGGCTGGGACGGGTCGAAACCCACGGGACACCGGGAAGAAACGGTTCCAGGTTACGATTGAGGGCCGCCACGGGCACTCTCTAACCCTCTGAGGTCTATAAAAACTCAGACACAATGAAGGGCACGTTTGCACTCCTGTGGGACGAACTAACAGTTCGCGAACACGACAATGGAGCGATTCCGGGTTGAGATAGAAAGCCACCACGGGCACTCTCTCACTTTCCGAGGTCTAACAGTACTCGGACACAATGGAGGGCACGTTTGCACTCTTGTGGGACGAACGAAAGCGGAGCAACCATTCCAGGTTACGATAGAGAGCGGCTACGGGCACTCCGTATCACTCTGAGGCCAAGCGGTACTCAGACACAAGAGAGGGCATCATTGCAATCTTGTGGGACGAAATGGTAGAAGAAGCGGCTACAGCGGCAAAAACTATTTTCTCTACTGGGTTGGGTCAATCGGGAGAAAGTAACTGCACAGGGCTTAACTTGCGTCTAGAAACTAAGCTTGCTTTAAATAAGTCTCATCAACCTATGAAACCTCGCGTGCTTATGAACAGTAGAATAAGAAAATTTATTGTCTTAAAGAATAAATGTACATAAAGTAGTAACAACAAAATGGAACTTTCCTAATTGTCAAAATGACGTGTCACATGGCGGGAGAAATTTCATTAAACACAGTAAAAACAAAAGATTGATACGGAAGTAGAATAGGCTGTTTGAGAACATTCTAGCTCTCAGTTGTACGGAAGGTGTTCTAGAATGGGTCTCAACGGAATGCCCATGGATCAGGAAAGTTCTTCCTAGTCGCGGGCAGAGACAGGTGGTATGTTTACGGGTCCTGCTTCAGGGGTTGTGGGTTGCAGCTCTAAAAATTTTGTTGGAGGCGACCTGCGGGCCACAGTTGGGGATACGGCCGGGCGTATGGGGTTTGGTTGAAGTCTTGGCGGAGAAGGCCGGTTCTGGACAACAAATGTCAATTAGGGTCTTGTAAAAAGGGAGTTTATTGGCATCAAGCGGTAGTAAACAGAGGGGAAGTACCTTTTGAATCCCATGGGTATATCGAAGATGCATTGTCAAGCCCGAACTGGTAGACAATCTAGCACGGCAATGTGGACACACAAATGACCTGCGGTACACGCTCAGATGAATTCTTCGATGTGCAGAGTAGCGGTCAACACGTATTTCTTGTGGACAATACGTGCATCGAATCCTCTTGGCACGGAGCAGTGGGGTTGTTTGTGGGGATGCTGTCATGGCTTCTGGACGTTGACTTTTTCCGACTTCAGAAGTTTGTGGGCTGGGTGAAAGGGAACCGCTGGGGTCCGGGGAGAGCTGGTTCTGCGCGACGGGAGCCTTCGCTGACGATGCGCCTTCAAACACAAATCGATGTCGTAATGGTGATTTCGTCGAGTTAGACGCACCCGCGCTTCGCCGTTGTTCGGACTTTGAAGTTCCTGGATCGTTTCGATTTCTTGGACTTTTTCAGTTTCCTCGATTTTCCGTGACGATCGATTGGGTGACTGGGGCCCGAGTTTGGGACGGCCGACCAGTCTCCGCTTTTGAGAAAGAGAAGCAGTAGGGAATCGTGAAGTGGCTCAGGCTGACCCACGGGTGAAACGACCGATGAATCCGGAGTCAAGTCGGGAATAAACGCCGGACCAAATCGCAATTGAGTTGAGTTTTCTTCGATGTCCCGGGAGCCATTGTCAGGAATCAGGAGCTAAAATACAAAGCCAATACCCAGTTGTAAATGAAAAGGAAATTAAATGAAGGGTTTGGGTCACTAGAGAATAAGGCTAGGACAATAGTGAATATTAATCTTACTAGCTGAAATGGCGGATTTCTGATTTTCGATCGAACCCTGATATCACAATTGGTCGCATGACGCAGCTCATAGAATGTTTTTTTGACTGCTTTTGTGACAGGCATGACACCGGTGGTCGATGAGGTTGAGGGACGTAAATTTTTGATTCGTCGGGAAGTAGTCTTACGAGGTTTGCAACCTTTTCGGGAATTGCCGATGGGTTTCCGGTCTATCGTCTTAGCTTTGGAATTGATTTTTGGTTTCAAGGCTCGTGTGTTTGTTCGACCCTTGGTTAAAGCCTTTCAATATTTCTCATCCAGGTTATCATCCAAAACCACCCGGCATCGTTTGATGGTGTAGGTTTCCAGACCACGTTTGCATGCGGATTCGACAGTGTGGCCAGAATTGGGAGCTTCCAGCGTATACTTCGCAAGCCCGGAGAAAATTTCCGAGTCAGAAGCGACGCCTGCAGAAGGGCCAGGGTGGACTTTAGTGCAAGCGTCACTCCTTGCTGGACAGAGCCCTCGACGGGAAGATTTAATAGTCTCGCAGGGAGGGGACAGGCATCGTGGCCGAGACTGGATAGGAACCTGTCAATTAGCGAAAGAACTTATTTTGAGAATAACAGGAGTTAAATAACTGTGTTTAGCAATCTCTCAGTATGAGCCACTAGATATTACCTGTCTAACAAGAGCGAGAGCAACAGGAAATGCGGAGTTTTGTCCTCCAATAAAGTAGGGACTGGAGGGTGTGTCACAGGCCGAGCTTCTCTGTAAAAGAACCTAATTCATACTTCAGCCTTCATCGATCCGTCATCGGAAACGAAATAGAGAGTCATGGCAAACTATATATACAAAAAAAGTGGAAATTGTTCTTTAGATTCCAACGATTGACGTTACGCTGAAAAGGCCTGAATTAAAAACGAAATGGACTAGACTTCAATTATTTGATACTTACACGCGCAGAACTCGGCGCCGATGGACAGTGCATTTGTTTTAAGCTAATTATCTCTCGACACTTGGTCAGGGAACAATGGATATTGTATTGACAGTACAGACGGACGAGAAGTTTACTTGACAGATGAAGAAAGAAATCTGAGACGGGACTTAAGTTGATTGAACGTTCAGGTTCGGGGTAGTGAGGTAAGGATAATTACACTGATCATAAGATACACGGCTTATACGTAGAAAGAAGGCTTCTTAGGAAAGTAGGCTGTAAAACGTTTTCGGGACACATGTGAGAATAAATGATGTCTCTCTCCGTAGCTCACATAGGGAAATAAACTTTGGTTATTATGACTAAAATAAAGCCAGATAAAGTCGAAGATGAGTTCGGAACAACGAGGGCATTGTTCGATGCTTGACTTCAGCGTGTAAGCCGTAGACCTATGTTTAGGCGTCAAGGCCACCGGCAAATCAAGCCCCAAAAACGACCAAATTAGACAGACGAGTGCACAAAAAATACACATGGGCAAGTAAGTAGTCAGTAAGGAGCCCGAGCAGACTAGGATTGGGGAATAAGGAACAGCGAAAAAAACAGCCATAAAGCCTGAGCGTATTCTTATTAGGGTAGACGACTTTTTGGGTCGGGGCAGAGTCCAAGGATGCGGAGAAATTGAAATATGAAATTAAGGGACGTAATGAATCGTACGACCCAAGCCGGTTCACAGGACAGGTCAGAAGAGCAAGCTAAAATGAAAACATAAAGCGTTGCAGGGGCAATAAAATTTGTGACAAGCCGGGGTACATTTATTACTCAGCAGTCATAGGGATTTTCTTACATTTTAACAGGGAGAATTGGGAACCTGAAAGCTAGGTGGGTCAAGGAAGCGAGCTAACCGCTTCTCGAAAAGATTGACAAAAAATAAACAAAAAAACATGGAAGCCAAGCTAGCGTGTGCTTTATTGAAAATCATCAATTATCGCAAGTATTATTTTTCTTCAGCCCAGGGTGGGGAATGGCATTGAAGTAAACGGAAAACAACCGTTGGGCGCAAAGGCAGTACACAAGAACTTGGAGCGTCACGAACCAACGCAAGCGTAACGGACCGAGAAATTGTACACGAATTCGAAGTCGGTGCCAGGCGGGTGACTTTGGCGTGGGGCATACTTAAATTGGGATTGATAAAAAAAGAACTTGTTGGGTTAAATGGTTTCGGGATACCACGGTTCCGGAAGGCAGGTAGATTTCCTGTTTTTGCTCTAGACAGGATGACAACTTTGGCAGAGAACATTAAAATCAAACTGACTTTGTGAAAGTATAGATGGGCGGGCAGTGCAGAAATTCTTCCCGCCGAGGAGGAAAAGAGCTGTGATCGTCTGTGCCAGTTAGTATTGGTGAACCGTATTTTCTATTTCATGAACTGGACGAGGTTTGTGCAAATTCGGAGCAATCAGAATGGAGGAAGAGTGACAAGAATTTAACCAAGAGGAGCAACATTTCCGAAAGAGCCAGCAGAGTCCAGGCCCAAGCTACCCCAGACAGCCATGCCCCACATGGGGTTTCCAATTCCAATGCCCACCATGATGGAGAAAGCACCGCGTTAATTCACGCTAGCCCGGGAGTCGGAAGGGAGCACCGAGTCTACTCTCGAAAAGAGACCGAGTTCATAACCAGACATGTCGAAAAAATGTTGAAGTACTGTAAAACTTCCAAACGGAAGGTCCCGTGGTTCTCGAATTTGGCGACCCGCATAAAAAACATGCCTTACCGCACCTTGGGACCAGAAGGTTATTAGCATTTACTAGAGCATTGCATGCGTCTGAGTTCCGATTCCAGCTTGTTTAATATGCTTCCAAGTTAACCGTGTTTTATCCAGATATTGGTTTGTTATTGTATTTACATTTACAAGAGTATTGCATCTAATTAGACTATTAATTTCACAGGAGTATTGGATTTACAAAAGTATTGCATTTACTAGAGTATCGTATTCTAACACATTTACATCTAAGCCTAAATTGGAATTAGAACCGACTTTACATGTGGAGTTTAGTGTTTGAGTACATGCAACGTGTTTACATACTATACATATTGCTACGGTAGCATTGTTAAGAAAATTAAAAAAAATTGTGCTTCAAAGGTTTTTTATCGCGCACACTTGTTGTATCTGTTTTAACCGTTTTACATACAAATTTTGCTCTATTAAATATTGATTACCAAAAATTTAAATATTTTTGCGTTTCTGGGTTCCATTTACAGCTTGTATAATATGCTTCCTTGTGAACCTTGTTTCATACAGATATTGCTTTGTTATTGTTCTTACATTGATTTGGCATATAAATTTTACTTTTCGATTCTGCTT
>VNWX01002793.1:0-11369 GCA_009869905.1 Ceratophysella communis | reverse complement strand
CGACTGAAAGCTCAACTCAACTCAACTCATCTCACTCGACTCAAAGCTCAACTCAACTCAACTCATCTCACTCGACTCAAAGCTCAACTCAACTCAACTCATTCCACTCGACTCAAAGCTCAACTCAACTCAACTCATTCCACTCAGAGCTCAACTCAACTCAACTCAATATAAGGGCTTGTGGATGCATTTGACAGGGTAGCATTTGCTTTGTTATAATTTTGCACATGTGAAATTTTAAGCAGTTTCTAAAATCCAAGTCTGCAGGCATTTCTAAAGTCCTCAAGAGTGATATACAATAGAGAGGTTAGATTAAATATTTCCTCAGGATTAGGCTAACTTGAGAAGAAACATGCGCGCATGTTATTTATACCTTATCGGCAAGGATGTGAAATATTCTAAGCAGATAAAAGTATCTACTCCTGAATAATTTATTAAATCTGAATGTAGTGAATGATTTGACCAATCAGCAGCCTGTGCAACTATATCTTTAGCAACTTTACCATGGTAAAATATTTTTAGTACCAAATCATAGCTTATTTTTTGAGTTCCATTTATACATCTTTGAACCATGTCGTGGTCTATACTAGACAATCTATTTATTTCTTTAACACCACTGCCAGCTCGCATATTCCATACGACAAATAGATCCTGCATATCTACCACTTGAATCATATGACAATTAAAGTCCTTTTGTTCTCTTAATACATCGTTATCCATTCCATGTAGAAATTTAATACACCGCCCATTACTAAAGATTGGGATCTGTTCCGTTTTAATTTTATTTCTTAGTGAATCAAGCGGATTAATAACATTCGTATGGTCCCACGACGATATTGAGATCGTAGCGATGAACCCTATAAAGACAACATATTTATGACTACTGTATGTAATCACAAGCGCGCTTGTGGATTGCACAGAATTTAACTGATATATCCTACCATCATACGAGTTATTGTCGTAGAACTCAAAATCCATTGAAAGTATGCTCCACGAGGAAATGTCAGTCATCATATTATTAAAATTCTCAATATTGTTTACGTATTTAACATGGAATATCTGCATTAACGTTTCGGATATTTGGTATCAACACATGATTTACGTTATCCTCTAATTCATAATAATAGTTGTCTGGGGGCATCGGTGGCTCTAATTCAAGATTTTTCAACAGTAAGTCTCGTAATAGTGACTTATTTCTTTCTTGAGCTCGCACAGAAGCCTTTCCGTATTTACGTACCGCTTCCCGTTTGCGCGAGATATACGACGACATTATTGTATAAGTATTACGTAATTAGCTCAACACTGAAATCTTTGTCACTGTCCAGTTGTTACGAAGTGGACATTACAAGGAGGTACTGAATTAAAATCTGAATTGGCGTAGTTAGTTTGTACTGACCGGTACCTGTACTGAAATCAAAACAAAAACTCTTATTTATAGAACACAAAAAAATATTATAAATCAGAACTACAAATGTCAAAATATAATAATAAAACAAAACAAAAATAAATTCATACCAGAATATGACAAAAAATAATTGGTTTAATTTTCCATTTGTCAGAAGAATATTCTAATCGTGTTATATAATTTAGTAGATAATGTTGAGATCCTAATTTTAATCTGATAGTATATTTGTATGTAATATATATTTTATGAGTATATTTCTTTGTTGATTATTTGTTGCAATAGTTGTAGTAATGAGAATAATAATAATAGCAATTGTGTAAGTTGTTAACGTGCGCGCACGTTATACTTACCAATATAAAAATACTTGGTACAACCTTTGATTTTACAATTGCATATGATTTTAATATATTTAATTCTCCTTAGTTTTCGTAATATTTAATAATTATTTGCAGCTGAAATAAATCCGGTGACCAATAATTCGATTGCACATAATATTAGTATTACGTCAACGTTTAAACCCAACTTAAAATAATGAGATGATGATACAAACCAAGAATGCAAATACTAACTACGCAGTGAAATTAGGAATTCACAACAAAAACCAACAACAGAAAATTCTGGCTTTGAGCTTTGACTCTTATATTTCCCCTGACTTCATGTGAAATATGATTATCCCCTTCCCCCTTCCCTCAAATCAGAATCACTCAAACAGAGCTCAACTCAACTCAACTCATTTCACTCAAACATAGCTCAACTCAACTCATTTCATTCAAACAGAGCTCAACTCAACTCAACTCATTTCACTCAAACAGAGCTCAACTCAACTCAACTCATTTCACTCAAACAGAGCTCAACTCAACTCAACTCATTTCACTCACTCAGAGCTCAACTCAACTCAACTCATTTCACTCCACTCAGAGCTCAACTCAACTCAACTCATTTAATTTTTCTTGGCTCAAAGCTCAACTCAACTCAACTCAAAATTTCTTTCATGGCTCAAAGCTCAACTCAACTCAACTCATTTTGAGCAAAATGAGTTGAGTTGAGGCGAGTTGAGCTAAAAATGAGTTGAGTTTGCCGACCTTTGGCAGAGAGTTCTCTGCATCTCTAGACTTCTCTCTGCATTCTTCTCCTCTTTGCTATTGTCTTGTACTGTAAAATGTAAAATTCCTGCATCGTACGATATGTATGTGAAACATACGTGACGTGCTCATTCGATGACGCTTTTTGTTGTCACGTACACTGCTGCTCAACTGACTGACTCATTACTTCAGTCAGCAAAATGAGGGGAGTACGTGTAGTACGTAACGTAACGTTATAATGGGGGAAATGACTTGGTTTAATCCGGATGGGCATTTCCTTCCTGTTTGGATATTAGGAATGTGACAGAAACGTCACAGGTTCCTAAAATTTGAAACGCAACAATACCATGAAATTTTCCGTGACGATGCCGAGACTTAACCGGATTAAATTCGTTAAAAGTTGTTTTGGAAATTGAATGAAAGCACGTTTGGATTTCGTACTGGATAAATTCCAGTTCAATCTTCTATCTTGTCTGTTTGAAAAAGCGGTTATAAAGATTCGAATGCTTCCATTAGGTAGTACAAAGTTTAAAACAGAATTTCCTGATCCTGCCTGATCCTGACCATAGATTTTTATACCTAGGTGCGTGGCTACAACCTACAACTAACAACGAAAGCTACTTTGGATGGATTATTATGGATGTTTTTTTTTTCAATAAAAAATGTAAAACGCTAAGAAGTAAAATAATCTTTAATCCGACAGATATAAAAATAAATATCTTAAATTGAGAATTGGGAAGCGCGTGAGATGCATGCATGTTGTTGAAATGGTTGCTATTGTTGCTTAAATTTAAAGAACAATAGCAGAAAATTACTCTAGGATTTGGGATTGCATTGGCATTGGTGGAAATTGCTTATTATCGGCAGAATTTTAACACAGAACAAAGCTAAGGCTGTCCTTGTGAGAGAAATTTTGGCACTGAAAACTGCAAACAATGGCGAAATTGAAATTATCGCAATCTATATGTCGATTCTCGATTGGCGATGATAGCGACAGTAGTGCTGCCAAACATTACCATCTTGTCATTATGTTTTAAAAAACATTAAAACGGTAGATACCTGTAGATATATAGCCATGCTCGACCTCGACGCCTTATGTTTTGCTGGTGAAAGCAATTGAATAAAACACACGCCTTCCCACCCCCGCTATGATTCAAACCTCTCCAGTACATTTTCAGCGTGGGAAATGTGCGTGGGTAGTGTGTTTTTCAAGGGCGGAGTGAAAGTTGGGCAGGTACATTTTCCGTGCTTCACTGCTATGCTATGCTTATGCTATGCTGGCTGGAGAGTGAAATTCCTGGAGCGCATGACGAGGAGAAAAGGGAGCGATCGAGGACACCCGACAGACTCTGGGAAATGTGCGTGGGTAGTGTGTTTTTCAAGGGCGGAGTGAAAGTTGGGCAGGTACATTTTCCGTGCTTCACTGCTATGCTGGCTGGAGAGTGAAATTCCGGGAGCGCATGACGAGGAGAAAAGGGAGCGATCGAGGACACCCGACAGACTCTGTGTCGTGCCCATCTCCAGGAAATACCTAACACCTAAAGTGTCCAAGGCCAAGAGGTCAACATGGCGCTCAAGACCCTCGTCGGACTGAGTAAGTACCCATAACAAACACTAATCCGAATTTTTGTTATGAATCATATCGTTTCATTATGTTTATCGATGGAGCTAGAGCTGGACAGTAGACTTCCAGTTACGCGCATGATGACCTATATTTGTAAAAACAAAAACAAAAATGTAAAAACTACTGTGTTGTCTTTTCAAAGTGCAACATTTCGAAAAACATCGACGTACACGGCCTCTTTCCATTCCTGTAACATGTCTGTTATGTGGCAAGCTTATATGGCTTGGAATATTGAATCATTGACGATATACCATGACACATGAACATCTCAAATGATATTACATATTACCGAGCTGACTATTGTTCTGTTGCCGAATGCTTGTGAACGGCTTTCACTTAAAATGGTTGGGCCATGGGCAGAAGGGCAAACGAATAGCAAAACCTACAGTCTAACATCTTATGCAATACACAATATTTAAAATGGAATATAGCTTTTAAGTCTGACATCTGAATAACCGTTGACAAAATCAAAATCAAAGGCCAGCGGTAGGTATAGTGGAAGGGGATGAGCATGCCATATACCATCATTTCAGACAATTTTAGCACATACTGCCATACCTACTCATATTCATGTTTTCGGCATTTTAGCCGTACTTTTCTATAGTTATAATATAACACGAACCCAGTAATCGCATTACTTACATAAATTCTCTTTGTTTCATATTCAGAGATCATGAACGAGGTGATCCGCGGATCGGCTGGAACCGGCGGAGGTGGCGGTGGAAAGCAAAAGAAGCCTGGTGCTGTTGAATGGAGAGTTCTGGTTGTGGATCAGCTGGCAATGAGAATGGTTTCTGCATGTTGTAAAATGCATGACATTGCTGCAGAAGGGATTACCATTGTTGAAGACATACATAAGAAACGAGAGCCGCTCCCTGCAATGGATGCAATTTACTTGATAACCCCTTCGCAGAAATCAGTCAACGCTTTGATGTCAGATTTTGACAATCTCAATCGGACGATGTACCGAGCTGTTCATGTTTACTTCACTGAAGGTAACTATTTTTGTTGAACAGATCAATGTAAGTACTTACAATTGATTGCTTATGGCACAATGTATGTTCAGGTTTTAATTTTAGTATGACTATATTTGCAGTATGTCCAGAAGAACTGTTCAATGAACTGTGCAAATCACCATGTGGCAAACGAATCAAGACCCTGAAAGAAATCAACATTGCATTCTTGCCCTATGAACATCAGGTTTTCTCACTGGATTGTCCCGAGTCATTCCAACTTTACTACAATCCCCAGCTGTCGAGTGGACGAGCTGCAAACATGGAACGAATGGCAGAGCAAATTGCAACTCTTTGTGCCACGTTAGGGGAATACCCGTCAGTCAGATATAGGTGAGTGCAGTCATCAATAATCACCAATATTTTGGAATTTTTACGAATTCATGAAACTGTAATCTGACAAATTGTATGAAAAAGCTTTAGATTCGAAAAATAACACTCGTTCTTCGTAAAAGACATTTGGCAAAGACGTCTATTTCATTGTGTGTATTACACACAATGAAAGCTGTAACAATTACTCATTAAATTTACAATATTATTTATTGCCAATTTGCAGAGGTGACTTTGAGAAGAACATGGAACTGGCACAAATGGTTCAACAAAAACTCGATGCTTATAAAGCCGATGAGCCAACAATGGGTGAAGGTCCTGAGAAAGCTCGTTCTCAGTTGATTATTCTTGACCGTGGATTTGATTGTGTGTCTCCACTTCTTCATGAGCTGACGTTCCAAGCAATGGCTTACGATCTCTTGAACATCGAAAATGATGTTTACAAGTACGAAGGTCAGACTGGCGGACAAGAGAAAGAAGTACTTCTGGATGACAATGACGAGTTGTGGGTGGACTTGAGACATCAACATATTGCTGTGGTTTCGCAGTAAGTTTAAAATTTAAATACATCGGTCGGTTGTCGGTTCAGTATACGGATTTTTTGAATAAATAAAGCCCTATGGGTTATGAAAAATAGGGACAAGGAATTCTTTAGTATAAGATAAACCACTAGCATAGTTGTGTGTATTTCGAACACACTCAATTGTTACGGCCATTTAATTCAAAAATGTGCTCATTGTATGTGTTTTCTAGAAATGTGACGAAGAATCTGAAGAAATTTATTGACTCGAAGAGAATGCCCAGCGATAAAACGTCTATGAAGGACTTGGGACAGATGATCAAGAAAATGCCGCAATACCAGAAGGAGCTGAGCAAATATGCGACTCATTTGCACTTGGCTGAGGATTGCATGAAAGCCTATCAGAACCGTGTAGACATGCTGTGTCGTGTTGAACAAGTAAGAAAGATTTCGCGATCAGCTTATATTTTGACAAATTAACAAGTGCATTTAAGCGAACTTGGAATGATTGATGCTAACAAGTAAAGAACTAATAGCAAAACACTTGGCTTTCTTAGGATTTGGCAATGGGAACGAATGCAGAAGGAGAAAAAATCAAAGATCACATGAGAAGCATAGTTCCGATTCTCTTAGATAACAACTCTGCCGGAATTTCCAGTTATGAGAAATTGAGAATTATTTTGCTCTACGTTCTCTCCAAAAATGGAATTTCAGAAGAAAACTTGAATAAACTCATTCAACATGCAAATATTGAGGCCGACCTTAGGTGTATTATCACTAATATGGCTCACCTGGGTTGTAATGTTCTTCTTGATGGGGTAAGCAGATTGTTATTTAAATAGTACCGTGTGATTGGATTTCTTGAGTTTAGATTGCAAAGATTATAGTTTAATGAACGAACAATCCCGTCAATGTTTGTAACAGACGAACCGTAAGAAAGTTTACCAAATACCGCGTAAGGAGAGAATTACAGAGCAAACCTATCAGATGTCCAGATGGACTCCGGTAGTGAAGGACATCATGGAAGATGCTGTAGAAGATAAACTGGATCAGAAGCATTTTCCATTTTGGGCCGGGCGTGCAGCCACGTCTGGATATAGAGGCCCGGCAACGAGGTAATTTATATAAAAGCTGTATCCGTTGTTAATGAAATTTTGTCCGTTAATTTAACATGCAGTTCAGTGTACAATATCCGCTTACCTAAGCGTGGGCTCTCAGGAGTCAAGTCAGCTCAGTTCTTATCATTCTGAGAGCAGAGTTAGGTTATTTCTATTCAAGTTTACGTGGGCATATAATAACGGGTAGAAAGGAGTTACTAATTTTAATTTCCCAACATCGTTTTATACTGATCTTATTGTTTGCAAATTCGAATGAATAATAAATGATAATACCTATTTAATTTAGTGCCCGCTATGGTCAATGGCATCGTGAGAAAGGTCAACAGAACATCAAGAACCTTCCCAGAATTATAGTCTTCATTGTTGGTGGTTGCACGTTCTCAGAAATGAGATCGGCCTACGAAGTTACGAATGTGCATAAGAACTGGGAAGTAATCATTGGTAAGTTTGACTTTATTAAACATCAGAAAATCCTTGTGCCAATAATAATAAGCTTCGTGATCACCAGATTAGAATTTTTAACTCTAATGTTTTTATAACTGGATCCTACAACAGGCTCGACGCATATTCTGGTCCCGGATGGGTTTCTGTGTGACTTGAAGGAGCTGAGCAATGGCTAAATTAGCATGTGCCCGACATCGCGTCCCTACCTGTCCTTGTCTGCTGCCTCTCACCTAAGTCAAGTCATTTTACTGGTAAAAGATACTACAAATTACAAACAAATAATCCCAGTCCCACCTTAGATACAGATGATACTCTATCAGAAATCAAGAAATAGCAAAGAGATTCTACCCGCCACAAGTCCAGAATAACTAGTAACAAATTAGCCACAGTTTTTTCTCCGCTGAGTAATTAACTGTACAAATTGTATGAATCTTGAATTTCAAAGTTGTAGTCTGTAGCGAGGGCAAATGGCAAAGCAAAATTCCGCTGTGTGCGTGTAGATAGGGACTGTGGAGATAAAAGCTATAACAGGCGTAAACTAAGCAATTTTTGATCCGGCTTCACGCAATTAATAATCAAACACATAGCATTAATTAATATTTCACCTATTTATAGTGTAATCACGTCAACTTACATTCCTGATTTTAAAATCTTTAAAATGACATGGTTGCCGTCTTGTGAGCCTAGTTCGTAATAATAGAATTTACGCACCGTTATTGATTGCATTTGTGTTTTCGCACCCGAGAAATATAATTTAAAATATAATTTTCTAGTCAGTTCAAAAGGGTAAAGTATTGTAAAAATTACAAATTATTTCAATTGGCTCTTGGCTCACGTTTCAAGATATTATACCTAATTTATAGTCATGTATTCACATCACTTTTGATCTCTAATTAAATGAAGCATTACTTTGTATTAATTTTTTCCCGTTTCCAGTAAGTATTATGTATACCTCATCAAATTCCAAATTAGCTTAGAAGCTAGAACTACGATTCTATTCATGAAAGCAATATTTACAGAACGACAATGCGCTGTGTGCTGATTCCTTGTGTATTTATTTGTATAGGGTTGTGTATTGTATAAGCATTACTATGATAATTCAGTCATATTATTAATTATCATGATGCTCGTCTAATCTAATCTAGACTCTATGCTTTAAATGTATTATTAAAAAGGGTGCCGATACATTGTTAACTGATAGTTTCTTGAAAAGCTTAAAGATACACATATTTACCTTATTACCGGTAGCACCCGTTAGTGGCTGACATTTTGATGTTTTGCCCATTATTTAGATTATTTTTTGATTTCGTAGTAAATTAAAATCCAAGGAAAGACATATAAGCCAGTTTAAATAACTGGTTTAGTCAATTTTTTGATTTTACTGTCGAATTTATTTTCTATTAGTGGGCAAATTGTCTACAATAATGGGCTAGACATAGACATAGTTAAATATTAGAATTTAGCTTGTTCCTGTTAGTCTAATTCTGATAATTAAGACCTAAATGTTAATTCAAGCCTTATATTAGCTCCGTTGACATTCAAGTAAATAGAATTAGTTCCAATTTTAATATAAAAATAGAATTTAGATTCTGAATCATCAATTATAACTTATAACCGTTCTTGTCTCGTGAAAAATCTCCTATTCCGGCACAAAAATATGATAAGCTAAGCAATCAAGTTATGTAACTTACGAGCTGGTAAATGTACTGCGAATGTAACATGTGACGCTGTTGCGACATTAATCCAATCATGACAACTAGTTGCTCCTAGGATATTTTAGATTCGGAAATTCTAAATAAGAAATTCCAATGATACGCGTCGTCGTTAGTTTTAAATTTTATTCACGCAGGGCTATGCTGGATTTACTAGGCTGTGCTGTGCTATGCTCTGGCAGTCACCAAAAATTAGTAATAGCATGCATTATTAAATTCTAAATTAGTTTAAGAGTTGATTCGTCTTCTGTATAGAGGCTATTTAGCTCTAGATGTGTCTAGCTTAATTGAAAACTTGACTAAAAGCTTATTCTACGAGCAAGAACGGTGTTGAATCGTCCTATCATTAGTAATAATTAAATTACACATGTTACCACTATCCGATATAGCAAAGCTTGAATAAAATTTCCAATGAATAATCCCAAAAAATACGGCGTTTAATTATTTATTTAAAGTTAGATGTGAACAGTGTAAGGTATATTAATATAAGATTAGAGCTGAGGATCCGGCTCATATTTATACCTGTTTTGAAAATCGAATTTGTCTGTTTCGCATAATGAAAATGTCGATAAAATTCTATCCTTGTTCTCATCGGATATCATTCACGTTGAGTGACCTTTCAGCCTAATTTTCACAGATGACTAAGTTGCCGCGTGCTCTAAAAACACGCACATTTGCCCACACAAACGAACTGAACGAGCCACAGCTCTAAGGATAAGCCAAAACTTAGTAGAAACCTCTTGTTTGAGTAATTTGAATAGCGACCTTGACCTTTCCGGAATACTGGACAATATTTCAAGAAGTGTATTCATGTTGGAGATAAATATTTCAACGTAGCTGTTTCGTTCTTTAAACAGTTTCCCAAAACTATCATCAAAATGCTTGCGTACTAATACTTCGACCAGGATCACTATGAATGCTATCCCTAGAAATCCAGCCCATACTATAAAAATTGACAGCATTTTCCATTCAGAAATACTGAACGGGATTTCCATTTTAGACTCCTATGTATTCTAACTGATCTCGTTTTTGATTCAAAAAGTACATCTCAGGATAATGCATGAATGACACGTACATTGAGACGAGCCCAGCCTCGATCATCCGTTCTGTGGAAGCCGAAAGTGTTCGATGCATCTCACCAATAAAACTATTTACTAGATAATTCCATTTGGTTGTGTTGCGAGTACCGAAGCATCTGATGTCTTTCGGTGGTATAGAACTTCTCAAGTTTATATCAAATGACCTGATATTTTCCACAGCCAGAGTAATCCGTCGTATTACACTCACGAAGGACTTCGGCGAATTCGGGAACACCGCTGCCGAAAATAACGCTGGATTCCAAGTCCTTCTTGATACGTTCTGTTTTAAATATGTTGTAAAGGTCTGAATCATTTTTAATGGCAGATTTAGATGGCACGTTTAAAATGAGGTAACCACCGTCGTCCACTAATTCTTGCAAAGTAGCAAATGTTATGAAGCCTGGCGGAATAATGAGCAGGCTGGAAACGATTCCTTCTTAGCCATACGTGAAAATAATGGTGGCAAAGAGGAAGGGGATGAGTACGGGGTGCTTCTCCAGAATGTTACAGGATTGTCGCATCAGAATGGCATATACCTGTGAGGTCAAAATATAATTTAGAGACCTTAAGGCGGTATTACACGTGAATCATTATGTCCATTACCTCAAACCAGTTCCCCTTGAGCTTAATCGCTAGAACTAGCATTGAAGCTACAATTAGTAACCAAGACCAAGGGTCGAGCGGAAGAGTCCAGAAAAGAAAATTAAATAAACGTCGCTCAGGGTTTCGAACGCAGTAAAAGAACTGGGCCTGGTGAACGATGGAGGTAAAGCGCTGCGTCATTATCTTGCCGGGCGGAAGGGGATCATCAAAGAGTAAGAATCCTATTATTTCTGCAGTTATGATTCCCTGGATATGCCATGGAGGTCCCCAGAAGAAATAAGAGTACTCGTGGGCATAGCGCTCATCAAAATATCTCAGCGTTGAATTCAGTTGTACTGAAATACTGTCGATTAATAAGAGTATCCCTCTGCAATAATCATCGACTTTCATCCTGGATCTGCCTGGTTTGCGGTAGTCATAAAGGCATCTGCTGTTGGGG
>VNWX01002792.1:0-11371 GCA_009869905.1 Ceratophysella communis | reverse complement strand
TTTATTGAATCTGCCATTAGAGGAGGTTATGTCAGCGTGGGAGGGACCCGAGCTGCTAAGGCAAATAACAAGTATATGATGGACAAGTACAATCCAAGTAAAGAATCCAGTTTCATTCTATATACTGATGCCAACAATCTCTACGGTAAGGATTTATTAATATTCTGTTTAATTGACAAATGTTCAAAAAATATCTACTAAATTTGTTTATTTACAGGAAAGGCAATGTCTCAGCCTTTACCTCGAGGGAATCTGCAATGGTTGGACGAATCAAAAATTAGCGAAATCTCTGAGGATATCCATGGATTCATTGAAGGCATACAAGAAGATGGAGACGTGGGGTATCTACTTGAGGTTGACATTGTAATTCATCCTGATCTACATCAAAAACTAAACGATTACCCCCCTGCTCCTGTCAGAAGATGTGTGAGGGCAAGCGAACTATCCTATAGCTATCAACATCCTCTGATGCGTGAATTGGGCAACAATTCAGCTTTTTACAGGACCCCGAAGCTAATTGCAGATCTTAATAACAAAAAAAGTACATTGCTCATCATTCCACACTTAAACTTTATATTTCTATGGGTGTTTGTATTACACGTGTAAGTCGAGGTATTTCTTTTGAGCAAGTAGCTTGGATGAAGCCGTTTATTGACTTTAATACTAAAAAAAGATCAGAAGCTCGCACTGACTTTGAAAAAAACTTTTGGAAACTCTTGAGCAATAGTTCATATGGTAAAACGTTAGAGGATATGCGTAAAAGGCGTAGGGTAAATATTGTATTTAATGCTAAAACCGCTCAGTCCTTGACCAAGAAAGCAACAGTTGAGAGTATAATTCCTATTAATGATACTACTTGTTTATTTGTAATGAAAAAGTCGACTGTATTTTTAAATAAGCCAATAACTGTTGGTGTAGCTGTTACAGAAATTTCTAAATCAATTATGTACGACTTTCATTATAATGGTATGCAAAAGATGTATAATGATAGAGCTAAGCTGGTGTACACAGATACGGATAGTTTAATTTACCACATTTTTTGTAATGACTTGTTTGAAGATATGACAAAAATGGGAAGCTGGTTTGATATGAGTGAATACGACAAAGGTCACCCCCTCTTTGGACGTTTTACAAACGATCGAAACAAGAAGGTGCTGGGAAAGTTCAAGGATGAGCTGCACAACTCTATTATTACACACTTTGCAGCTCCTAGATGTAAAATGTATGGCCTGCGTGCCTTAAAAATAGCTAATTTTAAAAACTCTGATGGAACCGTAGTGTATGAGACTGACGATTTCGGGAAATGGAAGACTCAAATAGTTGAAACGAAAAAGGCGAAAGGTATTAATAGGGTAGCTGTAAAAAATCATGTCCCACTTGCAGACTATGCTAAAGTTTTAGAAAATAATTTACAAACGTTTGCTCCTATGCAGACAATTCGTAGTGTCAAACATAGATTGTACACCATGAAATGTTATAAAAAGGCTTTGAATGGATTAGATAGTAAGAGATTTGGGATAGACGCTGTAAATACTTTAGCATTTGGTCATCAGGATATTCCACTCTATACTTAGTGATGTATATATTGATTGAATAAAAAACAAAATCACTTTAGTACTTCCTAAGACTTCATCATGTCTGGAGATAGTTTTGATTGTAGCCTAGTAGCCCCTTTTACCATGCTTGTGAGTGGTGCAACAAAGTCAGGAAAGAGTACTTTGACTGCAAGAATCTTAGAGCGCAGAAATGAGATTATTCGCACCTTGGATGGATCTCCAATCAATAAAGTCACGTATTGCTATACTGAGGACCAGCCAAAATTTTTTGCAGAGCTAAAGGAGAAGGTTCCGTGCATCGAATTTCATAAGGGATTGCCACCCGAGTATGCGGACGGGACTGATCTTCCATCTATTTGTATTCTTGATGACTTGATGTCAGACGCCGCCAAAAATAAAGACGCCTGCGCAGCCTTTACCCGTACAAGTCATCATCGCAACGTTAGTATCATTTGCCTTGTTCAAAATCTATTTTTCTCAGGATTAAGAACGATAACACTCAATAGCCACTTTTTGGTGATAATGAAAAATCCTCGAGACTCAAGTTTTCTAGCGTGCCTAGGTCGTCAAATGAACGGTGGCCGTCAAAATGAGCAAATGATATCGGCCTATAAACACTGCGTATCTAAACCGTATGGATATCTTTTTATTGACTTATCTCAAGAACAAAATGATTTATACAGGCTACGCGACTCTGTTTTTCCAGAAAATTGTACTGTATTTGCACCAAAATAAAAACAAATAAAAAACAACAATGTCAATGTAAACCTTTATCTTAGTTGGAAGTTTCTTTATTAACTTGCATTGCCACATTAATTATCATTGAAACGATAGCTGGGATATTATAATGTTCAATATACGACTTACTTATAACCCCATCAAGTACTTGTTCAAATAGAACACACTTTCTTAAAGTTTTCGGATGGATAGCAATGTAAACCTTAACTGCATCTGGTTGAGCTTCAATACGAGATTTTTGCAATAAAGCTTCAACTTGTAGACATGAAATTGGTTGTTTTTTCTTCATCCGATCATCCACTTTGGATTGTGGGGTCTGAGTTTTCTTCGAAACTGACTTCATCTTCTTAGTGGATGGTTTTTTAGGAGTCTCACGTTTAGGCGCCTTGGGTTTAGCATGGTTTTGCTTTGGGCTCACCACGTCTAAGAACAAAGGAAAACAACTAATGCTTTAAAAAGTTTTTAAAACATTTATTAAAAATTCCCTCATACCTGTTTTAAGTAAATCAGAAAAGTCCATCGTTTCCATGTTGAGAGTGTTGCGAGTTTGAACAGAATCACGACCAAAAAGCGACTGTGTCGTACAACAGGTACACTCAATGCTTATATCGTTAAGAGAAACGTTCTCTCTGTCCTTTTCATTTGACCTTCCCACATTAAGTTTTGTTAGTAACATGGAAAAACAAGATTGAAACAGGTTTGAACACATATTGCCTACGAATGAGAGACTTTTTGTAACTGTTCCGCGTAGAAACTTCCTCGCACAGTCTTTTCGTCTTTATCTTGAAGTATATACGTTCGAGGTACAGTTTCATGTATTTTAGATACTTTGAACACTTCGTCAAGATAGTTCTTTTTATATCCTTTTTGAAATATTGTTTTACGTCTGGCAATGAGGACAGAGTCTCCAATTTGAAACCTTGATGGTTTGTAATCTAACACTTTGTCTCTTCCGTATATGTTCTTATATACTTGAGCTTCATTTGCTTTGCATACTTCGTTAGGAGACATAAGTATGGTTCGATGAAAGCTGTTATTATATAAATCTTCAAAGTAACGTAATTTGTCAACAAATTTTCGTGTATTATTATGGGTTAAATATCGTTGTATCTTTTGAAATATGGTCCTTATCAAGCGTTCAACAAGACTTGCTTTAACTTCAGACTCTGTCCAGTATAATCTTACTCCTTTTTTGGCCAAAAACTTGCTCATTGTTGAGTTTATAAATTCCTTACCCTTGTCTACACAAATGGTTGGGGCCTTACCATTACTGCGTCGATAAATCTTTTCTAGAGCCTTGACAACAATTGACATCTTCTTTGATGGAATAGCTTCAAGAAAAGCCCTACGACTAAAGGAATCTATTACAAATAGGATATAACGTTTTTTGTTATTATAACGAGATTCAGATTGTATATCCTTGAGGTCTAGCTGCCAATTTTGGTTAATTCCTGAAACGTAAACCCGACGTCTTTTAAATATTTTACGCTTCGGGTAGTGTAGTGTGTAACTGGGTATAGAACTTAACACATTTTTTATTTTTGGAAGGCTAATTTTTAGCTTACTATCCTTTTTAAAACTATCAGCACCAGAGAAACTTCCCTTGAGCTTGTAATTTGGATATCTTCTTCGCACAACGGCCTCCATTGTAAATGATTTATAATCTGATCTACCAGCTGAATTTAAACGCATTTTGAATCAAGTCATCATCATGGGAGGGCGTGTCCATAAAAGTACGGCAGTTCTAAAAAAGTATTACAACTGTAAACCAAAGGAATGTAGGCACTATTTAAGGAACGCGCCTAAGCACGAGCTCGCCAGTATTTGCGAGTGTAGCCTAAACGTACTCAACGGAAATTTACCCATCAAAAGCAAATCCTTACGACAATTGAGTTCACATAAGAAGGTTTTAAAAACTCTATCTTTCGGCAAAGGAAGCTTGGAATCTAAACGCAAACTTTTAATTCAAAAAGGAGGCTTCCTTCCAATTTTAGCATCTGCAATTATTCCTGTGGTTTCTTCAATTTTGGGGAAGGTTTTACAATGAGTCGGCAATTTAAACTTGTCACAGAGGCAGAGTATAAGCTATTAAAGAGTATGAAAGAGGAACGAGAAAAGCAAGAAGCTCCAACACTTAAAGAATCAAAGAAACTTGCCTTAAGTTCTTCATTACCTGAAGAAGTGTCCTCCATGTTATATCAAGATTTTATGCGTCGGATTATTGCAAAAAAGCAAGAAGAAGAACGAAAACCTATTCCAGTAACCACTATTCAAAAATTGTCTCCTGTAACCCATGAAGTGGGAACTGAGCCTATTGAGGATGGGACATTCACTCCTAGTACACCTTCTCCTTCCATTGTACTAGAAGCGCCAACGTTATCAAGTACAACGATATTGGGTAAGCAAAGTCGGAGACTCGCAGAATTGGGAAACTTCTTTTCTGAAAAAGGATATGATACAAGTGATGGAGGACTGAATTTGGGAGGTGTAATCTTAACTCAAGATCAAAAGTATGCATTGATGAGAGAATTGACGGATGGAAGAACTAAATTGGATAAAGATTTGGCTGATTCTACCATTCCGTTTCTTGCCAAACAAAAGGTTCCAAAGGCGGTAATTGCAGCAAACAGACTCCCCCTATTCAATAAAAGTTCACTGAGGTGGACACCATATAAATTGGATTAAAAAAATGTGCAACACTGATTTATTGTACACATTTGCAAATTTGAACGAAATAAATGTTTTTTTAATTTAACAAATCGGGCTACCTTGACATCATTTTGTTTAGTATTAGATGAAAATCTACAGTACATTGACATGGGACAGCATCCTTTCATTAAACTATACAGAAACCAAAGGCACCACTCTCCACATTTTTTTGATTTTCCTTGTAATCTAACACGGTTTTCAATAGTTTTATACCCGTTTACAAAATTAGTAAAGTAATCACCATAAAAGTCTACACCTAATCCATATGAGCATAAAAAGTATATTTTCCGTCTTGAAATTGGTTTTAGAAGGATGTATATTGCAAGCCAATGTTCCCCTGGATGATTGGAGGGTTTAGAATTCACAATAACATACGCCTTGTTGTAATGATCAATCATTTTTTGTAGATCCAAGAGTCCATCTGATGGTATTACATCGACAAAAACGTTTTGCCCCCGTGTCATATTAACTAAAAACTTTTTAAGTGTATATGTATCCATATTTTAAAACGTACTGGTAGTAAAGTCTTTAAAGTAAACAGTTTTGGTGTTGTCAATGTAAAGGGTTGACTGATAGTCTGCGTGGCAGATAACGTTCAAACTCTTAGTGAGAGCTTTCTTAAATTTTAGTCCTATTTTTATATTTCCGTGACGTGGTAAACAATTTCCATCATTCAACTGTCGGAGGTTATAAATAAAAAACATTTTGCCTCCACTACTAAATTCATCTAGAGTGATATTCGGTCCATCACTACATCCGTCAAGTCCAAGTGCACTAAACATATTGTAGTAGACCTCGGAAATTCTATTCTCACCTACATCAATATTATATGACTGTGAATAGACTTGATCCCCGTTGGCCGTCACACTTATCTCAGTTAAACCAAAGTCTTGAAAATCAAATGGACTTGTTGTAATTAGTCCATTCATATTCTCGCTTGCACAAATGGCAATGATAAGGCGATCGGGCAAAACTCCTTGAAAAAGAGTCTCGTTTGTGTTTGTCATTGTACCAGTTGGTAAAGAATAGGTTTTGCAATCGACACGACGCATAGGATAAACACATGGGTATCCTGACTCCCATAATTTTAAATGTTGATTGAGAATCATAGGAAGAACTGTATGCTTCCTTACTAAAAGTCGAGCTTCTGTAATATTACACTTGTAGTGCTTTTGAGGAGTCTGGGCTTCAACGTGAAAAATAAAATCATCAGATGCTGCTCGATGAAAAGTAAATCGCAGGTCGATTCCTGGAATAATCCAGCGGAGTTGTGAACAGATATCAACACAATGCTTTGATATCAAATCTAAAGTCTTTCCATCACATATTTTTCCATTTCTTGCAATAAAAGCCTCATCTCCATAGTCAGATACAGATGAATCTTTGATAAACAGTGAACAAGCAGATTGAGTCTTTTGCCAGTCTGAGCCGCGACCAAGCACAGTCTCAATATATGAACGATATGCATAAAGAGACGTAGTCGGTGTTATCTGAGTCTCGTTCAAATGTACTGTGCATTGTTGAAACAAGGAATGTAAAAGGTTGTTTACTGTCGAGACACGTTTTCCAGTAGCATGTTTGTCAATGTTCACATCGTTAGTATCTAAAAATTTGACTCTTAAATATAGAGCAATTTCCGAGCAATCGATATAGTGTATATCGTTTGCTTTTATATTAAACGAGATTGGCCCACTCCGGTCAGAAACGCTTGACGATGGATGATATTCAACCATTCCTGATGACACAAGCGATACATCGATTGGATTCTCCGTAAATAAATCTGTAGAATTTCTCACAAAGACTGGGGCTTGGATATCTTTACTTGGGGCCATGATTAGTCAAATATTGTACGGAACTTTTCAATATTTTTGCTCAAATTGCGTGGTTTACGTTTCTTGGTTGAACGTCTTTTTTTCTTGGACTTGACAGTCTTTTTCCTCCTTTTAATCTTTTTTCCTTTCTGTGATGTAGTCTTTCTCTTACGAGCTCTGCGAATACCACTTCCCGACTGATTAAAAATACTGCTACCCACTCCTTTTAAAGCATTCATTCCATTTTCTTTGAGTGATTCCTTTAGAGATCGGTCATTGCCTAGTACATCACTTGCAACATTCTTTAATGCTGTCTTTGCATGAGGCCATACATGTTTACCAATAAATGGGATTAGTCGTTTGGCAATTGTACCAAATATTCCACCTGTTTGACAAATAAATAAAAATTACAGACTGAACCAAGTAGAAAAAAATTTACAAACATACCTATACCATGACCTCTTTGACGAGTAGCATATCCTTGAAAATAAGCTGCACCATCAGGACCGATTACACCACCACGTTGTGGGTGGTATAGTTTAAAAAAATCACTCTCACTTAATCCGCAGTGATACATTTTAATAACGTTTTCTTCGAAAGTGTAAGGTACACGAGAACGATGAAGTAATAAGTGGAGGAGGATCGCCTGATTCATTCTTTATATATATCCAGATTGTGTCGAAATCCGTATATGCAACGTTTAGATACTGTAGGTGTTGGAACGATCTTGTCAAAATCTCATCATGTTTACCAACATATGACATTTTTCGAAGGAGTGGTACCATTTCTCCACCCACGCGCTGACTTTGAATTATGTCACAGTACACGTATAATTGGGTCCTTTGCCCAGAGTTAAAAATATTGAATCTATATCCATCAGTAAAATTAGACCATCCTAACATGTACGCGATTCTTGGAGAAAAATTTAAATTAAAGACACATTTGACTTTACTAGTGCCAGTCTTTTCGTTCATGCTAAACTGCAAGTTTATAATTGAAGTTGCAAGTTCCAAATTAAAAGTTGGGATAAAACTTCCATCTTCATTGGTCTCACCGAGCCTTATTTGATTATCGCGAGATAAAAAAATGTTATTTTCTCCACCTCGTTGTTTAATAATTTCATTAGTCTGCCCAATGTTTTCTTCAGAGTCGGTAAAGTTTTCTTTTCCACCGCCTTCTTTCACAATTTCATTAGTCTCACCGAGCTTATTTCGATTTTCCTGAAGTCCAATGTTGTTTTTACCGCTTCCGATGCTCAAGACCTTACCAGTCTCATCAAGCTCATTCTGATGGTCTTGAAATAGAAAATTGTTTTTCTCGCCCCACTGTTTCAAGACTTCTGGCAATTCAAGTAGAGAATAGATATCTCGAGGAGAATAAATTATGCTTATTGGGTTGATTGTGCTTCCAATATATTCCCCTTTGCCAATTAATATTGACGAATGAACGTATGAGCACTCCACAAGGGCAACTTCATAACTGTCATCTAGTCGTATTGGCTCTCCTAAGTGGTTTTTGAATGACGTTATCGTATTTTCCGGGAAATGCAAAGGCGAACCATCTGATTGTACAGTAATATAAAAGTTATCCATGATGTCTACTCAATGACTGAAGTCTTTTACCAAAACACATCATCAATTTATACATCTCTCCATTTATTTCATACAAAACATCAAAATTGGATTTCATTTTAATTAGAATAAGAAATAATATGATTTACAAAGAAAATGTCAACATCAATCACGTAAATTCACTCTGCCATCTTTGCCTTTTTAGGGTTTGAAGAAGGACTAGAAACATTATCATCATAATCATCATCATCATCAAATGAATTTGCTTCATTATTTGTTGCGGATGCTGCTTCCCTTGAAGTCATCTGGCCACTTGAAACAGCCAAGTCCTTTAGGCTTCCACCCGTCATGGTCCAAAGTTTTGTCAAACGATCAATCAGAGCAGGTGAATCCTTCATATCGAACGTGATGTACCCCTTCCGTTTTCTTAAAACGACCATGTTACCATCCCCACTCTTCTTATAGTAGCATTTGAGCCTGGAGAAGTCCAACAGCTTTTCACGTTCTTCCCCTGAAATGTATAAGAGAACAATCTATAATTCTCTACCTTGTCTAATAGACTTATTTCACTTATTCTACCAGTTAAACACATACCTGTAGCTAACGAAAGAACTCGCTGCTCCTCAGCCATTTGCAATGCATCCCAATCCTCACTCTCACGTGGACGCCAGAGGTACATCTCGACCATTTCAGATTCTTCAAAGAGTGCTTCGCTATAAAGTCTTCCTTCTTCCTTGCATCTAAGCGCCTTGAGTCGCCATCCTTTGTCAAAAATTTCCTCCAGAATGTCTCTTCCAATAACTTTATTCATTGTCAGTTTGTAAATAGCAACGATCGCTGGTGATGTAGCCATACAGTCATCGTCGATGTTATCCTTACGATGGGAACAGGGTTCAATGGACATATCATACACTGCACCTGAATTAAGCGGACCAACCGTTTCTCCATAGCAAAGCTTCTGACCACTAGATATCGGTGCGTTCTGAGGACGAAATTGTTTCCATTGTTGTAGGGTTATTCTTCCATGTTGAAAAAGCTTGATCATTGCAAACTCAAACTCTACTTCAGGCTGACACTTCTTATGATCACAGAGCTTGGTAATGATTCTATTGGAGAATGGATGATAATCTATCGTTACACGAGGTCCGTATTGATTGTAGACGGAGAACATCTTGTTTAAACTTGGAATGATGAAACCAGGGCAATGCTCGAGGGATGCCGAACGATTGAACGTAGACAACGCCATGTTACTCGTGTCTTGAAGTTTGGGACAGTTGTGAGCAAAGATTGCGATTGAACGATTTGAAGAACTTTAAGACAGTAGTGAGCAAAGATTGTAGTTGAACGGTTAGAAGAACTGATGAAAATCGGAGAGCTCGCCCATACTTTTATACAGGGTTGTAAGTGCTTAATTTAGTATTGAGTCCCGTTAGTAGTCAAGTCCAAAATCCACCCATAGTTCTTATGAATAGCTTTTAAAACGGACTCCAGTTCAAAAATAATTTTCTCATTGTCACTTGACCTAGATGAGAGGGTAAGGATAGCAAACGAAAATGAAAGTATCAAACACCAGCTTAAGGCCAATAGCAATACCATCAGGGTAACCTGACGGCTCTTGAGATGCTGTTCTATACTCGAAGTGTGCTCCATGATAGATTGAATAGGGTCAAGCTATATTTACACGCTTTTATACTCTCTCACACGTAAAGAAACGTTTCTTTAGAAAAACACTTTTAGCTTTCCGGATATCTTGCATCGACACACTGCACAGTTCTGAATCCTGTTAGTACACGTCAGACAGCCCACGAGGTGAGAGCATGGAAGAACCACTGTATTAGCTCTTTCTTGCAAACAAATTGAACACAGCTGCTCGTGCTGCAAATTCTCAACAACTTGCTCCAATTGGGTAATTGTACTTGTCTTTTCTCCAATAATGTTATAAAGAGTTCTTAGTTGAACCTCATCTGGAATGGAAAAGCATGGACTATTGTAAACAGTCTCGGCAACGCGGATTAATTCAGTACACTTTTTTTCATCCTTGCCAGACAATAGGAATGGACATGACGGACTATATTTTTTATGTTCAACATCTGGAATGTCCCCTGGCTCAAATTCACCAATTACGATTCCACAAAATGCACACTTTACTTTGTCCAGCTCTCTGAGACAGAAAAATCCACTTTTTACTAGTTGATAAACAGATATGTATGGCTTTGGCCAAATAAATATACCACTTATAGTATAATCAGTCTCACAAAATGTTCTCCGTCTTGCCACAACGTTCCTATATGGAGCAATATAGGCGTCAGTAAGCGTTGAGCCACGTCCAGTAACGTCCTGAGAATTCATGGTGAAACTATTTTTCATATACAAAATAATTCCCATTTATATGCTGTCCGGGTAGGGTACTTGGGAAAGCCCCCCTAGTCAGGCATCCCCTAGTTAGGAATCCCTACCTAACCTAGTTAGGGACCCCTACCTAACCTAGTTAGGGACCCCTTCCTAACCTAGATAGGGAGGGAGGCGTGGGGGCGGCGCCGTAGTCTACATCCATGCTCAATAGTATGCGGCGCCACACTCCTCTATAATAATATCAATCAAGTCCCGTTTTCTGGACAAGCCCTTTTTCTATTCAAGGACCCATTACGTGATGCGAAGGTACCCTTCCATATACTTATGTATAATGATGTGAGTATTTATAAAGGAGACCAAGACCCCAATATCCACGTGAACAATGATGCGAGTACTTACACAGGATGGCATGAGACCATGCTATTGTGTACTTTGATGTGAGTATTTATACAGGATGGAATGAGGCCATGCTATTGTGTACAGTGATGTGAGTTTTTGTACAGATCAGCATACCCTCATCTCATCGTGTACAGTGATGTGCGTATTTATGCAGGATGGCATGGGGCCTCATGCTATTGTGTACTTTGATGTGAGTTTTTGTACAGAACAGCATGGCCCCATGCCATCGTGTACA
>VNWX01002791.1:0-11376 GCA_009869905.1 Ceratophysella communis | reverse complement strand
GAGTGATTTGTGGTAAATTTCCTCAGCTTTTCAATGGTACCATTTTTATCGAGATCTGAGTTGTAGTTTAGAAGAGGTGTGCAAAAGAGAAAAAAGTCCAACTTTTCCCATTGTCTATTGCTGTTAGCCGCCAGCGCGGCGCAATATATCATAGCTTGGAATTTTGTAAAGAGTTCATTTTGCAAGCTACTCCGACTTAGGAATAACTTTAAAAAATTAGTAAGTAGAATTAAAAGCGTAGCTCTTGTATGCTTAATAATATTAAATTCGGATTTAAATTTTAATAGCTCATACAACTAACATGCCACGTTTGGCAGTATGAAATCTATGAATATAAATTTTATGCGAGCTTTGTAGATCAATATTTTCGGTTCAGCCCACTTTTTCGTTGAAGTGTGAATAAAAGACTATATTTGCATTAAGTAAGCATATATACAGTATGCCGTCTCGGTAGATTATTTTCAATAAAAGTCTTGGCACATATGATTATGATGGGTAGGGCCCGATCTCCATGTTGTTCCAGTCGAACCCGGCAGCGGTCACTTTCTCATAAACCGTAGTGTTCTGAGAGAAACTCAGAGTTGTGCTATTTCTTACGGGAACGAACCAGTTCTTTTGTCCATTTACGCAAGCCATCAAAACGAAGAAGTCGCTGTCACCGTAAAGGACCTCGAGATCGTAGGTCAGCGTTTCTTCAAATTCAAAATAAAGAGATTAGAAATTTCATTTTATTCTGGAGAGAATTTTTTTAAACTTACGTGGTAGCAAAAAATGTCAGTGAATGTCAAAGTGCAGTGGTAGATATATGAATCGTTGTCAGGTGTGAGTAAGCATGGGTTGCTGTTTGTTTTGCCGTACATTGTCCAGGTGCCAATGTATTGGTTTACTGTGGCGAAGTAGATAACATGCTGTGCCGAATCCAGCTCGGTCTGGGAAATAGCTGGGGTACCATAATGAGTAAATTCATACATAATTCGGAAGAAGTGCTTGCTTCCGATCGGAATGTACCAAGGCACAGTCCCGTTAAGATTAATCGTCTGGAATTATAAACATGATCTTATTTGCACTGGCATTCTGTTAATTGCGCTTATTTCTTCATGCTCAAATTTTTAATTTAAAAATATAACTTTTGGGACGTATTTATTTCAAAATATCGTCGCCGCAGAATAATTGGGCTTACCACATTTTCTCCTGTGAGACCTAAGCTCGAGAGCAAGGGCAGCGAATCCAGAATTAATTCCAGAAGGGTNCAGCGAATCCAGAATTAATTCCAGAAGGGTATGTTGTGTACCCGGTGGATCGCCACTTCCGCCGCTACCAAGTGCAGGATTGGTACAATTTCCATCCGGCACATCCGATGCACGAAGGAACAATTGGGCTCTAACTCCATTATGAACTGCCACGAAGACCACAGTGTACGGTAAAAAAATTAGGAAGAGTTTAGTTATCGCTGTCATTGCGTTCTCGGAATAATTTTTAAAATCAAAAGAAGACTTCGATTGAAAACTTTATAAGTTCTTTTAGCTTGGATTTCTAAAGACGACTGTTGCCAAAGGCAAAGCATATGATTTATATTTATAATAAATCCAGCAGAAGGTTCAACGCATTTTATAATTTTATGATTATTATTCATTCTAAATTCTCCCCATTTTCCAAGCTGGTTAACTTATTCGAATGCCTCCTCGCGAAAACTACTAAATAAGAACTATATTTACTATCGCATCCGCTTGCTATGCTAATCTTTAAGTTCATAACCTCGACGTTTTAGGATAAACACTCGTGGTAAATAGGTAGCATGCTCCTTAAATATTAACTTTGTCGGATGTTATTCCATGAACACACGCACTAATCACATTCCTAGGGAATATTGCTTTGCTTGCTAATTGCGTCACTAGACTACAATCAGTTTCCTGTTGTGCAGCACAGCAGCACTCCCAGTTTTCAATTTTTATCTTAAAAATTCTATCCTTAAATCTGTCTGCAACGCCGTTGTTCTGAGTTTCCAGTTACTATTCATTACTTTGAATTATGTTTTTTCAGTACTTGCGATCGTGAGATTTTCGAGATTGCTTAAAATCTAAAATAATTGTACGCATTGAGCAAATTTTTAAAGGCATATTTTTTTAACAAGTTTACGTATAAATGTAACAGCAATTATTGAATTGTAAAATAACTTGCCGTCGACTTTTTAACCTTAAATATTTACTTATTACTGCAAAAGTAAATATAATTTACAAGCCGGTGACAGGGTGATGGATGAGCAACACTGACACTTTTCACAAGGAATTTAGAGTTAAGTTGGTTTTATCAGCATCTTATGCAGAGCGACGTAGAAAATACACAAGTGTGTTACTTACTAAAGCTTAACTTGAACAACAAATTGTCTGTTGGAAAAACACAATATTAGATACCGAGTTGACCTGAACCTGACCTGGCTTTCAATGGATACTATTTACATAGGAAGATTTTGTTGTGTACATACGTAATACCTAAATAAAGATATTTCTGTGTGCTTCTGAAATGCAATAACATGGGTTTTGAAACGCTAGCTTGACCATTTCTATGGACCTAGCGCCGATAAAAATAGGACAAGCTACAGCCGCGGATTAAGCTGAGCCAAATGCTACATTATTGAATGCATATTAATACGAAGATTAGCACTATAGTTCACAGGACTTCGGCAAAGACAAACGCAAATATATAAATTAGGTTTAATTGTACTTCGTCCGATGATATCTGGGTTAAATGGCGCAAATACCAGAGGAATGATGAAATACTGGATAATATTAAAATTAAGTGCCAGAAATATTGAACACTTCCATGCAAGATTTTATTTAAATGTTACTTACGATTGCGACATGAAAGATTAGGTATTAGATACTGGTAAATAGGTTGTTACTCCGTAATTACATACTTTCGTCTCTAACAGGCAGTTGCACGACGAAATGCAGAAATAAATATGTAAATACAGTAGGAAATCGTACCGATAAAATAAAATAAGGGACATAAGATACAAAGAGTGACAGCACATTGGTTTGGTATTTGCTAGGCGGTAGGCAATAATTTATTTAGCGAAACTTTGATGTTCGGTGATTCTTAACCGGAAGCAGAGTCTCGCAATCGGCTTCCGTATCGAGCGAGCAAGTCCAGAGCAACGCCATTTGTCCAGCCGAAGCCGGATTGAGCCACGTACTCCCCGCCGCCGCCAGATATTCCTGGAACAGTAGCGTCGTATTTTTCATACATGGCGTCTGATTCGTAGTAACCTTTGTAATTGCTTGCAAGCCATTTCTGTGCGAGATGCAAAGCGAGTGCTTGAGATTCGGGGTGACCTGTGGCTTCAAGTCCATCGACTAAGAGTGATTGCAGTGGTGACCAGGCGTTTGGGAAGTTCCACTGTTCTCCTGAAATCCACGTTTCAAATTAGTAGTTTAAATTACTTTGTTAGTAATTTTAGGGTTTTATTCATTGCTTGCTTGTTAGTTCACCTGTATCCAAAGATGTAGGAACGCCACCCGGAAATTCGAAGATTTTGCAAGATTTTAAATAATCCAAAACACGACGATGTCGTTTTCCGCCGGGCTTGCACATTCCCGCCCAAAGCGGAACTATTGTTGTTGGATAGAAGTCCTTGCGAACAGCTTGTCCTGTCAAGCAAAAATCGAACCAACTGCCAAGTTCTTCGTTCCATAAAACAGCGTTGATTGCTTTCTTCAAAGTTTTCGCTATTTCTTCATATTTGCCTGCTTTTTCAGGTTGGCCTACCTACAATTTTAAAAAAAATGAATACTGATTTCAGTAGGTATTCAAAAAGTTTCAAATCTTATTATTTATAAATAAAAACTTACCTGAGCATAGAAATGTGCTAGAAGGTTTGCATTTAAGTAAAGAAAGCCATTAAGATCTACTGGAATGATGTGCCTTGTTTTAATATTGACCAGAGTTTCTGAAAATTCAAAAATTGTATACGTTAGAATTTCAAAATTTAAGCTTTGAGATTTGCAGGTTTAAGTACACCTACCCGGGTTTCCGCTCCGCGCAAACCACCGTGAAGAAAAGTCCCATCCCGATTCAGCACCAGAATGCAAATTTGCATAAAGCTCATGTCGATCTTCATCTGTTTGCATGCCTGATGCGAGATGAAAGTCTTCCCTGTTAAGTTCGTAAAAAATATTGGCATCAAAATTAGGTCAATTTCGGAATATGCTTATAGTAGGTAAGTTACCTGTAAGATTCGGGCCTAGGCAAAGTAGATGTGGCATTATAACGTGCCAGACTGTAGGTGACCCCATCAACGATCACATCAACCATTCGATTCTTCATCCAAAATTGAAATTCTTTTTCCAACGTAGGCAAGCTTTCTTTTAAAAATTCAGTATCATCTGTAGCTTCCAAATAATTCTGAACCATTGGTATAAGCAGTGGTGGTTGACTTCGGCTGTAGTAAACTCGCCCACCGTTCGGTACGTATCCAAATCTGTCGACCATTTCCATAAAATTCTTCAGCATTCCTTTCACAGTCTCGTGCATTTCCGAAACGAGGAGTCCCTTCTGAATCCAATAAGAGTCCCAGTAGTAAAATTCCCGGAAACGTCCTCCAGGTATGATGAACGGGTTGGAGACGTAGATGAGTGAGTGTTTCTCCGGGTTATCGCGGACATCAGTCGAAATTTTACGCCCAAGGGTTTTCCAGATTCCATGAACGCTTTGAGCCCAAGCTCGGTATTTCGCGCATTCGATGTGGCGTAGGAATTTCGGATTGTCATGGTAGTCAGTCGGGATCCATTCCTCGAGTTCGTTTCCTGCAAAAAAATTTAAAAATTATTTCACAAATTAAACTAAACGATTTGCCAATAAAAATATAATTTATGAGCTTACCGTGTGGCAGAAAATTGTCATTAACAAATTGAATTAGAGCCGATTTATCAGGTTTATCTTCATAAGCAATCATAAATTTTGTAAAGTTATCCTCCACGACTGCTGGCAAGTATCGCAAGGGCTGATCCACAAATGTTTTTGAATCATCGTAAATGTGGCCTAGTTGAATCGTGTGCAAAAGTCGTCCAGAACAGTAGATCGAGCTTGGGGTGCTGGAAATAGGTACAAATTTTGGAGCACAATGGACAAGTTTTTGGGGATCCCTTAAGCATAAATTAAAAAACGTGCATTAAAAAATGCAGGTAAATGTTATGGTTATGGGGGTAAAAAATTACTTTAAAGCTGCACATTATAGACTACCTAAATTTTGCCAAATATAAAAATTAAGAGCATTACTGGTGGACTTATTGGCAAATACAATAAAATACTGGCAAAATTTTAAATTACGAGTACAATTTAAATTTTTGTGTATCATACCTTGCTGCTGCTGCTGCTTCAAGTACAGGTACATTGACTTGTGCAGAATAATTTCTAATTGGTGAAGACGGAGGCGGTGTATTTGTAAGAAAAATACTATATTTTCCAGTTTTTGCTGATTTAGCAAGCAAATAATTAAGCACTTTCATTCCAGTAGCGGCGTCCAGCTTGAGCTACAGCTGGCGCAAGAGTAAAGGACGAGTGCAGGGCATCACGTCCGTCTTATAGCCCAAAACCTCGGCAGTAGGCCATCTCCCCTCGTGCCACTCTTATCGATTTTGCAAACCCTACATACACAATAGGATGATCCGTGCAAAAAATACCTATTCTCCTCTCATTCGCAACGTCAACAGCATTACAGCTTACGTTTAGTACGGCGAATGTGCCGTGTGAGTCATCTATATTTAGCATGTTCTTAGCCAACTACGTTCTAGTGCAATCTAGTTCTCGCTAGCCCTAGCGTTTCTATACCTAGCTTCGCGTATTTCCTGGCAACAACGGTATATGCAAGCAGACCATGCTTCTAGCTTTGGCCCCTGGCCTATTATCTTAATGATGCCAAGATTACATGGAAAATACCCGGTTTTCTTATATGAGAACAGCATGTGAAAATATGGCTTCAGTTATTATACTCAAGCGGAAAGGTTACACGTTTTACACAGTTCTACTACGTATAAGAAATTGGCAAGTCGATTCTTAAAATCTCGATCGAATTAAATCCTTCTGGTCTGGACTTTGTATTTTCTTGCGTCAGCACAAAATAATTAATTGCGGCAGTGATAGTGGGTATCTTAATTAGCTTAACATTGCGAAAGCTCTAATGTGGGCGTTTTTAAAATTAAGAAATACTAGAAATATTGAAACGCAAAAGTATCGCACAAATTTGCAATTGAGGAAACATTTGAAAATGAGTAAAAAGCAACAGCTTTTTTATTCAAAGCCCTACGGATTTCAAAGAGTTGATATTCCAGAGGTAAGTATTTTCGAATTTAAGTGAATTCGATAAAGTTTTTCGATAATAAATGGATTAAAGTTTTCGATAATAAGTCGAATAAATTATTCGATATACAGACATTCAATTTGGTAAAAATTAAATAGCTATATTTTCGATCAACCCTGGATTGGCGTTAGTAAACAATTTCCGGGTATTTTAAAATTATTTCATGCTTGGTTCAAAATTTCAGACGAAGCTTCCGGATTTGACTGGCCTTAATGGACCTCGAACTAAAACTAATAATCCCGACGAGATCTACAACATTGCAAAAATTATGACACGGAAACACGATGAACCGCTGAATTTACCGGAATACGCATCTTCCGTTGAAATCCAGTATTTACCTGGCAGAGGAAGAGGCGTGACTGCAACTCAAGACATTATCCCTGGTCAACTTATAATCGTCTCTAGAGCTTTGGCTATTGTTTACCCGGACTCCAATCTGAAAACCGCATCAAAGTTAGTTCAAGACGTTCGAAAACTTGGTGCTCTGCGTAACGCTGTAGCAGAATTACTTCAAAAGAATAATGACGCTTCGAAATTGGTTTACCAACTCCATGCAGGCCCGAAGCTTGGGGTACTGGGACCAGATGCTGACCCAACTGTTGACATTGAAAGAATTGAACGAATTTGCTCTTTGAACGGATTTGAAAATACTCAAGCTGGACCAAATGGCAGTTCATATGGGCTTTGGTTTCTGCCGTCGTTTCTCAATCACGATTGTGCTGGGTCAAATGCACATTGGAGCATTTACCAGGACTACATGTTCATTCGAGCTACAAAGGGTATATCAACCGGGCAAGAAATTTTGATAAGCTACGTGGATCCTAACCAAACTTCGGTTCTACGCAGAAAATTTTATATCAAGCATGAATTCCAATGTGCGTGCAAATTGTGCGAGCTGGAGAAAGCTGAAGGCCAGACAATTCGTCGCAAACGAGATATTCTACTGCAAGATTTTCAGGATGAAGCTCCATGCGATCCAGAAATAATCCAAGAATACATTGAAGATTTGGAATCGCTCCGACCTTCAAATCCTGAATTAAATATATTTTTAGTTCAGCCCCTAATTCAACTTGGGCTGAGTTTCTACGAGAAATCCAAGTATGCAGAGGCTGCAAATGCTCTACAAAGCGTTTGTGATTTATGCAATATCTCAGCTCAATTTTCATTACTGGCTGTCAGTTGTGTACTTACAATTGCTACTTGTTTCCTTAGATTAGGGAATCTGCCAGAAGCAGAGATTTGGTTTGAAAGATCTAAGAAAGCTCTCATGATTCAATTTGGAACATTAAGTGCAGCGGAAATTGTGCGACCTTCATTTGTACAAGAAATGAAATCTTTTGGATTTGAATTAAAGTGTAAATGAGCAATACTGTAAAATAAAATGAATATTATATTACGTCTGTTACAAAACTGATTTATTTTTAGTTTAATTTTCAGCCGGATTTTTACGGACTTGTAGCAGGAAGTCAATTGCAGACGAAACTTCAAATACCCGATAATTGCCATAAGTTTAAATTTATAATTCAGGGCGTTGACATAGTTGCTTAAGGATTCCAATTAAAGCTCAAAATTAAGCTTTCTAAGAAGGTGTATAAGACTCGTCACATGTTGAATTAGAGATAATCAAATCATAAATTCATAGATTAGACTTCGCAGTACCCTGCTCGTGCGTTTATACGAATAATTATATTTAAGGTAAAACCTGCAGGGTCGCGCTACAGGGTAGAGACATTTTTTCCGGCAAACATAGACTCAGCTACTATCATCAGTTATTACTACACGTCCCGTCCCTGTCGTCTAAATTCGGTCTAGGCATTTCGGTTTAAAATTATTAGGGACGTTTTTGCTTACATTATCATACAATTTAGCACGAGCACTATAATATTTGCATGCACCTACCATCGCGTGCTTAGATAAAGGGCCATCTCTAAGCCCTAAACGTAATTTACGATTTAATACTTAATAGCGATGTCCTGAGTACTCGGCTGAAGCCGAAGTACCGAGAAATACTTGATAACATGGAAATATGGTATGATAGTCAATACAACTAACGCGCGCTAATGCACCAGGCATTCGATCTTCAAATTAATACAGGAACAAAACGGGCAAAATAAAAGTATGGTAGTTGGTATGCACACTATAATTAAGTATGTCAAATAAATAGGATGGATGTAGCTCGATAATACAGCCTTAAGTCTAGATTTTGAGTTGAAAATTCTTGACGTTTCTGTAGGTACATTTTTGTATATTTTCAGTGGTAGAGTGAGCTACGCCTTCGTCCATCGATTAATATTTTCTGGCCGTTCAGCAGCGATATGGTCTGGATCGGAGTCACGCCAAGAGCCAGAGGACATATTTAGAAATTCTTGCGTCTTTCTTGCCACATGGGCCGGTACACTTGGCTCCTCAGCCGGCTTTTTGACCAGATAGTGGTATGTCTGTTCGGGCAACATAAAAAAACAAGAATATTATTAATACCAGCGTCGACTGGCTTAGAGATTGGGCTAATTCATCATACCTCACAAGCCTTACATCGTGTTTTAAGCAATACTGCAAATTTTTGTTCACACATCGTAGCCTCAGACATTTTTGTTGACTCTTTAATGATATCCGTATGTTATTTCTGCCGTTCATTTTGACTGCTTGCGTGGGTTGGTCGGAATATCAAATAACTCATTAGAAGGCCTGACCTCATCCTTTACTTGTTAGTGAAAGCATATGGCGTTGTTTTCGTCAAAAACCGTGTCAAATTTCGGAGTTTATTTCAATTTCTTGGCGAAAATGCAGCAAAATTCGAGAAAATTAACTTTTTCAACTTGCGCCAGAAGTTAACCAGTGCTATTGGCTATTTATTTTAAAATATCATCAAACGTTCACTGAAAAGTGCCTGTGTAAACAATATTGAGCCTAGACCTGACATTGACAAGGCAGATGGAAACAAGAGCTTTCATTGTAGCTATTGAAAAAGCAGATATTTGTTGAAATAACAAATCTGAAAGCTTGAGGTGCCTGTGCCTGGAGTGCCGACTGGTTGGCCTAACTCGAGAAGCGGGTTAAAATTGTACAGATACTTTAGTTCCGTAATCCAGAAGTTTAAGTTACAAGGTTATTGCCGAAATAAGAAATCAACCAGAATGCATTAGCCATTACCATTATCAGTTTTACCTAAAATAGAAGCCATACAGTTGAAAACTAAAAAAAAAAGGCTATCGGCATTCAAAATGCATCTTTGCAGCAAATATTTAAGTGGTTTTATGCATGCTATTTTACTGAGAAGTATGCCATTAATTATTAAAATATTTATCGCTGTTTTAATTATTTTCCCGGGTATTTTTTTTTGCTTGAATATGGCTTATATCGATTTCAAGCGTTTTGCTCGAATGCCTAACCTAAATATAATTTTTTTTCAAATTCACAACCTATGTTGCTAAATAATTGCTTGCCGACTGTCAAACCGCCTGGAATCCATTTGGAAGTTTACAGTCCAGATGTGATTTGCGATTCGATTATGTTGGCATACAACTTTGACGACAAACGACAGAAAACACACGTATATAAAACTGTGCTCAACAGCTCAGTTCAGCAAAGCACTACAGAATTACAGCATATAACTTTGTCACTAATTCAGCAGGAAGCCCCAAACTGACAACATTTGTCTCATTGCCAAAATTAATGCTTGACAACATATGCATATCATCCTGGATTTAGAATTCCGAATTCCTTGTACTGTTTATGGGTTTCTTCCTTTATGGATTAAAGAGCTGGCGGCCTCTCAGGTCTCAGTAAATTTTTTAGAATTCAGATTCGCTTTCCTTAAACTTTTTTGGCAAAGGGGCAGAACAACAAAAACATTCTAACAAATGCAAATGACAGTTCATGCCTGTCCGACTGACACAAAAGGCGAGCCGAAATGTCAGTTCAGTTGGAATTGATTTCAACGAAACAAGACAACTACACTCGTACTAACTCAAACTATCAAAGGGGCTGCATTCTTGCGCTTTTTCAGTTATAAAAACTTTATAGAATTAAGTTATTCTTTTCAAATATTTAGATACCTACTGAAAACCTTTAAAAACGAATGTACTGAAAATTCTTACAAAGCAAAGGAGTACCTTTAGAAAACGGATTTATTATTTTGAAGGTTCAAAAATTCATATACTCCAAAATTAAATTTTTATCGCTGTTTCAGGGCAGCCGAATTTTGAAAACATATATTCCTACTTTATAACCCGGCAAAAAATATCGCGAAATTTAAAAACTACCGTATTTCAAAGGCGGATCTTTAAATTTTGGTCATCAAAAATGTTAACGCAAATTATTAGGCCAAAAGTAATTATCGCATTTTTACGATCAATCAGTACGAATGCGATGAACTGGCACCACTATTGAATCCTAACCAATATTGTAGATAAGAGGCCTCAAATAACCCTGATACGGTTGGTTGAAGTTAAAATATCCGTAAATTGAGTATTTTTTAAATCGATATCTCAATTGATGACGACGATGATTAAAATCGGCTTCTCAGAATCATTACCACTGCTAAAGCGTATCAATTTCAAATCATGACCTTTAAAATGAAAAATCGCTACACTAAAACGTGCCACCCATGCATGCATATTTTAAATTGTAAGGGTTAAAAGTGTGCGGTTTTAAAATTGATTAAGATTTTGAATTAAGGCATGTCTAAGAACTAGCCGTACAAATTTCGATTTCCAATAATTTGATATGTGTTTAACCTATGATTTTAGGTATGAAACTTTCTTAAAGAGCGTGGTTTTAGGCAACAATTAGCATATCTAACCTTACATCTACCTATCTTTTAACCAAAGTTTTTCTACTTCTTATGTTTGAAGTCGCGTTTTCGCCGCCCAGAGGTGTTCTATACATATTCCGTCTTATGACCTACAGAATCACTTTAATAATCCCAAATTTGTGCTTTCCTAATTCATTTTAGGTAGGGGGATAGAAAAAAATTTAAACCTCATTTTGTTTAGGCGGTCCTGATTTTTTAGAACATTTTG
>VNWX01002790.1:0-11376 GCA_009869905.1 Ceratophysella communis | reverse complement strand
ATCTCAGCATTAGCTAATTGTGCTCTCCAGCTGGAGGCTTAGCTTAGCTGGAACCACAAGTCAATAAACCACATAGAGAAATTAGCCTTGGCCTTATGTTCTTAATTCATTCCAGTGTAACATTAGATAGTTTAATGTCTCCACGTGAAATGTCTTGAATTCCAATTTCCAATACCTATACTTACAGATAATTCCGAATTCCAATATATTCCATACTCAAAACTAAATTCAATATTTAACGGATCTCAAGTTTTAGATTTTATAGTGAAAGTGGATTCATATCGAAATATTGGATCAATATATATCGAACTGGAGAATTTGGCATTGCTAATTTTCGAGAACCAGATACAAAACACGGTAATTAACATATTTAATAAATTTGAATTTGAATTTTTCAATGCGATGCGTGTAATGCTTCATAGCAAATTTGTCATTTGATAACGACATTTAAGCTTTTCTCGAAATGTCGATGCGCTATCAAGTTTTTAGCGTGAATTTTGGTGTCCATGCTGTTATGGCTGATGGCTGACCCATTATAGTTTAGATCAAAAACTCTCCCATTGATAGTAATATTCATTCTAAATTTACTAGGCATATCGAAGACCCTTCATCGCTGACCACTGGTGACTTGATCAGAAAGCAGAAGAAAATCTTGAACATCACCCAGGACACAGGAAGTACCTGTATTTGATTTAAAGGGTCACCTGAACACGACCAGAATCCGTTCAAAGTCCCCAGAATTGATACCGGGATGTAATAATGAGGAAACTATGCTGTCTCTCACCGAGTTCTACAATGTCATGGCGTGTCATGAACTCCGTTCGTCCGCTGTGGTATATGATTGCACGAAATGGAAGTCTCATTCTCGTCTATTACCTTCTTTCAATTGGTCTCACCTTTTATCAGAATAATCTGCTCAAGGTGAGGATCATTTTATTACGATTTTAATATGGGCGTCATGGTCAAATCGATATTCGATTGACTTGAATTTACCAACCTAATTCTATTGTTGTATTACAGAGAATTAAATTCCCTCTATCCATTGTCCTCTGTCATCTCGTCATCAAATTTTTTATTGGCGAGCTTTATTCGACTCGTGTATGAATTATGGACCAAGAAATACCGTGTACTTCTCGACTGTGATGTTTGGTTCAAGAGCTTGTCCCTGATTGGGATTTCTGGAGGCTTGGATATCGGGCTTTCTCAGTGGGGTCAGGAATTCGTAACGGTGTCACTGTAAGTTTTACTTTTCGATTTTAGTGATTCAGTTTCGTCGGCGACTTTTATTTAGAAATTTTTGTGTGTGTACTGTGTACTAGTAAAATCATGATTTCTGAGTTTCTGAAACTTTCAATTTTGTCCATTTCAGGTACACCATGACGAAGAGTTCCGCCATTGTATTTATTTTGCTGTTCGCCCTACTTTTTAAGCTAGAAGAGAAGGTAAATCATTTATTACTATCTTGATTCCATGTGCTTTGAGATTAAGTTAATAATTATTATCGTTAATCTGGTATTGTTTTCCAGCACTGGTCCCTGGTATTCATTGTGACGCTAATTTCGGGAGGTTTGTTGATTCCATGTGCTTTGAGATTAAGTTAATAATTATTATCGTTAATCTGGTATTGTTTTCCAGCACTGGTCCCTGGTATTCATTGTGACGCTAATTTCGGGAGGCTTGATAATGTTTACTTATAAATCAACGCAGTTTCATGTTCTCGGATTTTCCTTGGTGTTGGCTGCGTCCTTTGTCAGGTAAGCTGTCGGAATTTACCGACACCTTAAAGCTGCACTTCTGATTCTGAAACGAGTTATTTTGATGACAGTGGTCTGCGTTGGACAATGGCTCAACTCGTCACGCAAAAGTCGAAGTTGGGTCTTCAAAATCCAATTGATCTAATTTACCACGTCCAGCCTTGGATGATTATTGCCATATTCCCGTTCGCCTGTTTTTTCGAAGGTATTTGATTTATGCAATTTCGCTACTTACCTAAGTATATATACTTGCAAAATTTGACCAGTGTTTTTCTGAATATAGGTTACGAATTAACGCAGCGAAGCATTGGATTCGAAACTGCTGAAGATAAGGGTGAAGTGATGTATGTGGTCACAGCAATTTTAATTGGTGCACTCGTGGCATTTTTCATGGAGTGTGCAGAATTCCTTCTAGTGACGCTCACTTCGAGTCTTACTTTGTCGGTCGTCGGAATATTTAAAGTAAGTCATTTTGCTCGCCAATTTTGATCAAATCAAAATTTAGAACTTTCGATTTTAATTTAAACTTTTTTATCAGGAAATCTGCACGTTATGTCTAGCTGTGATTTTTAACCACGACGTGATGTCCTTCATCAACTTCGTGGGACTGCTTATGTGTTTGACAGGAATTCTCTGTCATGTTTCTTTCAAATTCACCAAGAGTGCACAGGACTTGGAGCAGGACCGTTCGACTTCCAATACGGCTGGTGTCAAAGAAGTCAGCATTTCTACTGAAGATGATCTGCCCTTACTGAAAAGTCATAGTGTCGAATACGGAGATGGCGAAAGCGGAGACGAAAGTAACTTGTGGACAAGATAAATTCGTAATTCCAAAGATTTTCGATGAACATTAATTATTCAAAGTTTACATTTAGAGTTTGAATAAAAAGGATTTGGCACTAATCAGGCAGTTTCTCCAGTTTACCGTCAAATTCTTTGGATTTCGTTGTCACTATAGTAGCATTTATGCGCATAAACTCCAATAATATGAAAGAAAACAATAGAATTTATGCAGATCATGGATTCCGAGCAAATTTGCGCAATATGTCACTATGGTATCGAGCGTCTTTGGTATCAAAGATGGAGACTGTTATCATTTTCCAAACTGAGAGAATGCAACGTTGATTTTTCGTTTAATAAACGCTGATTGTTGAGAAAAAAGTTTCGAAGCGAAAAAAGATTTAGCAGTAATTTTGGAAATTGGATTATCTCTACTTTGACTTTCCAAAAATGAAAAAAACGTGGTTTGGCTGGGGATGTCCCGAAAATGCCAAGGGCAACTTAATTGCCGGCTCTGCGGTAGCGGGCAGTTTCCTCGGCGCCACGATCGGTACAGTATTTGGAGGAGTGATGGACATGGTACAAGGTCACGCCGGTTGGTCATCAGCCGCGACCGGTGGAGGCACGATGGCCATTGTGGGAGGTGTAATTGGTGCAGCCGCATGTGCTTATTTGCTGTGGAAGGACGACAAGGATGAAAAGGAAGCGGCTAAGGAAAAAGAACCTAGCCAAGAACGGAAGATGCTAGAGTTCAAACCAGTCATAGTCGTACTACGAAGCGTTCTAGAAGAAGACTAGGAGGATTTGAAAACTCTTCGAGCGAATCTAGTATTGGGTAATGCAACGATCGATTTGCAGAGATCTATCGGGGATCGAAATCGAAGACTAGAGTAGCTGTTTAGTTATTTTTTATTTTATTATTAATTGATTTTTTAAATATTTTTTAGGAACCGGCTGGAGTTTCGAAAACTAATTACGCTCTGGCAATCGAGCAAGGCAACGATCGATTTGAAGAGATCTGTCGGGGAATATTGTTGACAAGCTCTCACCGGGACGATAATACCCACTTCGAGTTATCGCGTTTGGACCGGGTGGACAGATTGACCTCTCGGAACCTTGTGTGATTACCATCGAGCCAGTTGCTCCAGGAAAATGTAACATTCCGCGTACTTAATTGAAGCCAACGTCTAATTCGTTTCATCTTAAGTGGAGTAAGTTACGAGTTCACAAATTTTACAGTACTCAATGCAGTTCAATTCATGGTTCATAATGATAATGATCTTCTAGGCGCCCGGCCTGGGACAAATGAATCACCGGTCAATCTCTGCGAAGATGGCTGCACGAATCCGGCGTCCGGCGCTTGCTCGACTAGGCGGCGGCTGGGGTAAAATTCTGCGTGAAGGGTTGGCTAACGGCAGCCTTACCAAATGTGCCGGGGGACCATCGTCGAGTATGGTCAATGGTAAGAAGCATTTAGTATCAGCATTTGAATTCAGACGACCGTTGACTTGACTAAGAATGATACCTAACGTGATTTTTTTTTGCTTTTAGTCGGATACCTACCACAGAAATAGGGCTCCGCACCGGGGTGGGGCCAGCGCAGGCCTCAAAACAAATGTTGCGTGGGACCATCTTCGAGTATGGTCAATGGTAAGAAGCATCAGAAGCTCTTTAAAAATTTAAACAGTTAACTTATCCCTGCACTTTTGACTTGCAATGGTTTTCTTAGATTTGATAACTGATCTTTCATCTATCGTAATTAAGCATTATGCTGATTACATGAATTTTTAAATTTACAGCCGACGGCGTGGCGTATACTTTCGGTTTATTCTTTATTGAATTAACGGATGATTTACACGCAAGCCGAAATTGCGACTTCATGGCTTGCCAATATTATGGCTGGTGTTACGCACGCTTCAGGTAAATTGGAATTCCAAACAGACTTGAACTTTAAGCTTAAATATCAAATATACCTAGTAAACAAATAGGGTTTCACGATCAGCTATTGTTCCAAGAAGTAGAACGATAAGAAGCTGATAATATTGATTCTGTGCATTATGTGCTAACAGGTCCCATTGCTGGAGCCGTTGTCAAAAAATATGGCTGCCGGCCTGTTTCAATGTTTGGAAGCTTCTTGGCAGCAACCGGGTTTGGGATAAGCTATTATGCCAATAGTGTAACCTTTCTTTATCTTTCCATCGGTATTGTTGGAGGTAATGAACCATTTCCTGTGAACTTGGCTTTAGCGTAAGAATTTGGTGTTTGAATACTAAAAAGGCTTGATTTTGGTTTATTCAGGTATTGGGCTTGGAATGATTTATCTTCCAGCCATTGTTAGCGCGACCTGCTATTTTGAGCAGCGTAGATCCTCTGACCGGGGTGGGGCCAGCGGAGGCCTCAATAACAAATGTTCCGTGGGACCATCTTCGAGTATGGTCAATGGTAAGAAGCATAAGCTCTTTAAAATTTAAACAGTTAACTTATCCGTGCACTTTTGACTTATAATTGTTTTCTTAGATTTGATATTTAATTGATCTTTTCGACATCAGGGCAACCAATTGAGGAGTCGAATATGAGCCCACAAGCTGAAACCGACGATGGTGATGTGGATCATTCGGCTTCAACTTCCCTAACATATTATACGGCACAGAGTCGATTTGATGAATTGGACGGTCAAACTCAGCCAGGAAAATCTAAGTTGGTCGTTGATGTTGCTGGAACGGAAAATGGACAGGAGCATGAAGTTCATGATGACGATGAATCCGATATTTTCATGGACACCAGGAACAGCAGCTCGGCTTTCTCGGGAATTCTAGACCTTAGTGACCCGGATCCAGAAATAGGAGCTGATCAAACACCAAAATCTGATTCAACATCGGGCAGTCGCGCAACAACAGAAGTTTTCTCGGTGCGACTTCAGATATTGAGATATTGATTTGAAACATAAGATAATTGTAAGCCTGTATTCCAACTTCCAACATCGAATATAATTTTTGACAGGAGGCTACGCTCCACAACGATTATGTTCCCGTAAACATTGCTCAGGATGCAATCGTGCCACTGCCAAGTGACTCGACTCAGACGTCTTGTATTCCTTTTCCAAGCATTCCTGCAGTGACGTATATTGCGCCGTTGAGCATGGAAGCATTGGTCAAGGATTTTCAACGTAAGACACAATTGTTACCCAACGATTCCAATTGCGTTGATGGCCGTCAGCGTAATCGTCTCCTCGGCGGAGCAATTGAACATTGGGTGTGGACAATGGTGTGTCCATTCAAATTTAAGTGTACTTTTTTTCCTAATTTTAAGTTTACTGACTTTAAGATCAGTAGGTATTCCCTGTGTTTCATGCTATACTTATCCAATTATAAAGTAATAAAGCAGAATTTGAGCGAACCATACCATAATAATTTATAATGAACTACAAAAAAACATGTTTGACTGGATTAGAAATGGAGAACATTATCACCTCTTCAAATTTGAACTAGGATTACTGCTATATTGAATCTGGGATGAGTCTCCTCGAGAAGCGTCTGGTGCATTTGCAAATATTTCAGCATTCCTAATTTTTCGTTCCAAGTACTGAACTCGAGTCACTAGTTTTTCTTTTGAAGTAAATTCCGTGTATGGTACAGGAATTACATGGTAGCCTTCAATTTCTAACAGTCGGGTACTTAGGGCAGTACTTCCGGTAGGTACTTTTGTTCCTAAAGTTAAAGCTGGGTAGCCTCGAACTAGTAGCGCTACTTTCTTTGACTTCAGTGTGGATGCTACCGGGAGCGGATCCAATTTTTCACTTACAAGGCAGCTTGCATCTGTAATAATACCAATGTTTAATTTAATTATTTTGGGAAGTTGTATCAACTGCTGGAAAACTTTAGCATAAAATCTTAATTTAAAACTTGAGAAGCTGGAACATGGACTTGCCTATATAAACACCGGATACTGACTTGATATCTGCCAACATGTATTTCGGAGGCGGCAGAAAATGCCCTAAAGACTCCACAACGAGCTTCGAAAGCTTTGCATCGTTAGGAGTCAGCGTAGATGTCCACTTAGTGACACGTTCTTCACTGATGAATTTCCCGTTGTAAACACCCAAACCAAATTGTTCACTTGCTTTGGCGATTGCATTCATATGAAGTAGCTTAGTTTTGGATGGTGTCAACGTGTCGTTAATATCTGAAAGTACAGAATTTATGGATTAAAAATTTACAGATATGAAAGTGATGATTAGCGCAGGCTACGACAAAAACAAATTCACCTATTTTGCCAATAAATTCTGGCGTCAGTACCGTCGAAACAGTTTCTGTCGAAATCATGTTTAAAACTGACATTGCGTGAACAACATTGAGCCATTCGACTGGATTTGGGATCGCTTGGGGTGTCAGCATGGACTTTGCTTTCTCATACACCGGAGGATACATCGATGGGTCAAGATTGAGAACGGAGCTGGCCAGAATCCACGCCGCACAGTCGAAGAGTCGTAAATCGTTGAGGTTCTTGGTCAACCACTCAGCAAGTACATTGACGAGGTCTGTAATTGAAAAGAAAAGTTGGTCAGAAAACTAGGATATGAAAGGCACTAAATGATAATTCTGCAGTGGATGTACCTTTATGATAGTATCGCATTCGTCCAAGGCTGACGACCAATGAACTAATTTGGGCAGGACTTTCAATTGACGGTATGGAAGAATGCAAATCGCTGCATAACTTTTCCATTAGAACCTATGAATTCAAGTTGAAAGTTAGCTTAGGTTCATTTGGGTCATATTCTGGGAAAATCGCCAAATATTTGAACTTGACCTACCGGATCAGCAAATGTAAGCTCGTTGAGAGCATAGACAAGTTCAATCAAATCCTTGGTTGGTATTGTCTCAGTACTTTTAGCGACATGAAATGCTAAGGCTCGGAGTAAAGGGGTGGGTCGCCGTTTTTGATTCGAAAGGGCAATGAATATCTGTAGAGATAAAATAACCAATAAGTAAATACCCAAAGAAGTCCTTGTAAACGTTACAGCTTATGATATTTAATATGAAAATCAATTACTTTGATCATCTCCAAAATCGAAAAATCTTGAACCAACTCCACAGCACGATCCTCCAATTTCTCTCTGGTCTCATTTGGTAAATGGCTGAAAACTCGAAACGTGGAAATAAACTCGCTTCCTGTCGCTATTTCAACCCATCTTCTTTGCAGTGTTTGAATTGCAGTAATAAGTGGATGACTGGGAGGGAGCTTGTCCAACTGTTGAGCCTTCGCATTTGAATGTACTTCTACACCTAGACCTTCAGCCTCAGCTATGTCAAGCTTTCCCGTAGAAAATGTATTTATTGTTCGAGCAATAAATCTCACTGGACATCGCCTCATGATCCATTTCAATTCGTGTTCCAAGTCTTTGACTAGGTCATTTTCCGACGTGAAGCCGATGGATTCCACGCTCTGAAAATAAAGACTTTAAATTAGTAATTGCTATGCATACGTATTTCACTGAACTCTGAATTTTCGAAGAGTTCTAGTTCTAGTACCTGCAAAGCAAATAGGAGCAATGCTGGAACTGGTGTGTAACTTGCTTTCCTAACAATCTTAGTAACTCGAATGAATCTAGCATCTTTCTGAAGATCTTCCAAATCCAAGTTTGGTGCTTTTCCATTTTTCACTAGCAGTCCTAAAGCATGCAGCAGCTGACAAGAATTCTTCAAGCCTGAGATACTGGGAGCGAGTTCCAAAAGCGTCTTCACGTCTTTAGCTTCCTTTATTCCCTTCTCAACTTCCGATATACCAACACGCTTGCTTTTAGTCGACAAAGAACTGCTACTGCTGGAAGTATTGGCTTCTTCCTTGGATGTGTTCTGTGTTGATGTTGACGAGCTAATTGTGGCCCCATTTTCTTCTAAACTAATTTTTGATTTGCTCGAGGGGCCTTCATCATTCGACTCTTTCTTTCCCAATACAGATTTCGGAGATATTGCCGGAATTACAACAGTGGCCGCAGTATTTCGTGTTGAAGAGCCTCCAAATCTCCTGGAGACGAAATGCCCATTTCCAAGTAAACTTGATGTTGGTACTCGTCTTGAGACTAGGGGTCTAGTAATACTGGAGCATGTGCCAAGTTGCCGTCCCAATAATTGTGTATACGTTTGAACGACGTGGCGTTGTATCATTCTTGACCTCCTCAAATATCGGCAAACGGCAAACTGCAAATAAGTCTTCTTAGCTGTAAAAATGACAATTACATACTAATGTCAAATGAATGTATCATTCACAACAACTCTATCCAGTATTACATAATTAATGTTATTTGTAATTAAAGCTTATATGCCTCTTACCTTGCTTGAATCCTACCTTTGACCTTACGTAATACACCGTTAACGGAAGGGGCTGAGTTAATTGTCCACGATGCAAACGGAAGACGTCCGGCCCGGCGTCTACAGTACAAACGTTTAAACTACATAGATGATATAGCTAAAAAAATTAGACTTTTTACTTTTGAGATTGCAGTTTTTTTTAGCTTTTCGCTATTTCCGCCCGCACAAATGCACATGAGAGCCGGAGAGCAATACATGTGTTTCTTGTAAAGCCCGCTATTTTCCGGACACTACTCTCTTTAGAGCTCGCCTTCTAGCTCTAGCTCTCGCACTTACGATAATTGCCTGAATTTGAGTCAAATTTGTAATCTGCGTTTAAGCCAATTAAATGATTAATTTAGCTATGCTTCCGCTTCCACTGATAAATCGATTATGACTCACAATTGAAATAAAATAGATTTATAAAAAATGACATTTTATAGGTAGCGTAACGAAAGCTACGGTACACATGTCGTGTGCGAACACAGGAATCTTTGTAGCCCTATAACTTTGGTTAGGTTAGGTTAGGTTTCAAAATGTTCGCGCTGATTTAGGCTTTAAAACTAACCTAACCTAACCAAAGTTATAGAGTCACAATTATTCCGGTTTTCGCACAAGACATGTGTGCTCAAGCTACAATAATGACATTCTCATTTCTTATGGATGGGTGGCTAATTGTGACTTACAAATTATGATTATGAATTATGATTATTTTCAATCCGTAATAGATCAAACATCATGTTCTTCTACAAATTTCATTAAATTTTCGAGTAGGTCGTTAAACGAGCTACATAAAAATAATCAAACTATATAAGTCCTATAATTAATTAACCTGGCGTAATTATACCTACATAGATGCATTAAGTATTAAGCAAAGCTGAGAAAACTAATATACTGAAATTATATATCCGGATCGGATGCATACGTTTTCAATGCATGCTCCCTCATCTCAATATCATGTATGCAAAATATAAAATGGCATAGACATGGGCTTATCAATTTAAAGCTCTCTGATTCTGATCTGATGTCATGTGGGCAAAATTTTATGACTTGGCTTTTATACTAGGCCGGAGAAACAAATTAGTTACCTAGTATATGTAATACGGAATTGCAAGATCACAATTTCCTTACTAAATTTGCATTCATATTCTTGTAGTTCACGAACGAGTTACATTCGAAGATGACCGAACGACAAGGGGAAATATATAAGCTTAATTAACGAGAAATTATTCGGTGATTCCTATATTCACAAAATAATTGTTGGCTCCAGTGGATTGTAGTTCGCTACCAATGAGTCCAATAAACGTTCGACCAGCCACTAGGCAAGATGTTGAAACAATTCACAAATTAAGACTGGAACTTGCTCGTTGTGTCAAAATGGATCATTTGCCAATGATGTCTCCAAAAGGTTGGTAATGAATAGTTAACGATTCAATATGTGTAAATTTAGATTTTTTCTCAGGTAAATGGATTTCGGCAACTGAGCTTATTTCGTGTTTTGCAAACTTTATTAATAGAATTAGAACGAGACGGATTCGACGTCGATCCACCATGCTTTCGATGCCTCGTCGCTGAAGTACTTGTTTCAGACAATAGCGATAAAGGTTGTGCTAATCTGAAAGTCCCGACCCCATTAAATACGCGTGTCGTGGGCTACGCACTTTATTACGACAATTATTACTCGATGGATGGAAGGGGTGAGTTTTTATTTTAAATGCGTGTGACAGGAACAATTTTCATGCATAGATCAAACTTCTTATATTGGAAAATCGGTCTATAATTACTAAAATCCGAAAAAATTGCCAATTTTATTACAGGGTTAACGCTACAAGATTTTTGTGTTTCGGAAGATTTTCGAGGACACGGTATAGGTGAATCACTTCTTGGAGCCTTGGCTAAGGTACAGCATCAAAAAGAAGCTCACTCGAACTTGATTTGACCTAATGAAGTTAATTATTCCATTTTAGATCGGTGTGGAGGGCAACTATTCTCGAATTACATTGAAGTGTCTAGCCGGGAGTCCTGCTCGAAAGTTTTAGAGTAAAGTGGCCCAAAAGTAGCCACCCAGCCAAAAGTAGCCACTTCGGGAATATAGGTATAACTCTTCTACCGGTGATCGAAGTGGTGATGTAAATTCATATTCGAATAGCCTGATTAATTTTGGTTCAGAAGATCATCTTGCCCGGGTTTTAGAAATAACGAATTAACTCTTAAAAAATTCAAAACGGGCGGGACCTGAAAGTAGCGACCCAAGCAAAGTTCGGAGGCAAATCTTCATGTGACGGAACATTGGTTTTTCGGTGCTGTGGAATAAACTAAACTACTTCCATTTAATTTCTCCACCACATGCATGCGTTTTTGATGAACAATAAACAGTTTTGAGGAACAATTTTCAAAATTTCATTTTTAAAATTGAATTTCAAAATTTCAATTTTCAAAGCATTAGGCTGGCCAAAAGTAGCCGGAAGAAAAAGAGTGTGCGGCCAAAAGTAGCC
>VNWX01002789.1:0-11376 GCA_009869905.1 Ceratophysella communis | reverse complement strand
ATAAGTTTAGCACACCTATTAAAGCCAGCTATTTTTAACCTACTGTGTATATAACTACGCATACAGTAAAGAGAATGCGTTTGACAGCAACGGATTGGCAATATTCAGAATTAAATACTTTTGATATGTTCATATTGAAGGCTTGAGTTTTTTAAACTTATGATTTTGAATTCTGAGTTTAAAAATTGTGATATTGCTGGCGTCGAGTTTTTCTGTTGAGTATAGCAGTTCAATACCGGCCAAATAAGACATGGAAATTATTCAGAAGCATAATGCAAATCAGCTCTAGTAAATTGAAGTTTAAAACTATTTAAAATATAGGTATTATATCTATTATAAGCACAACACTTGCTTCAAACCTGGATCATTCATTAGGTAGCGTGGCTTCTACGAGAAGGTAGCACATAGCCTCCGTAAATACAGTACACTGACCTACGAGAACATTTTTCGATTTTGCCTCAACGACATTTGAATTTACTTTCATAAATACATCAACTTTGTCACGAATCTAAAATACTTCATCCTAGTGCCTAATTTCGTTTGCCGACTAATGAGAATTGGGCTGAAACGTGGATTACTTCAAGTTCTTTGGTTTATGTTCGAGAAGAAGCTGAATGACTGTTTCATCGGCTAATGTTGAAATATCACCAAAGTCAGAGTCACCGGCTGCAATTTTTCGGAGCACCCTTCTCATGATTTTACCGGATCTTGTTTTGGGAAGAGCCGGAGCTAATTGGATAACTTCGGGAGCAGCAAATGCTCCGATTTTCTCTCGGACTGTTAAGAAATTAACATACGATTAAAAATTCAGAATTTTAGGAACATGAATTACTATATGTGAATTTGCTGGCTCTCATTTTACCTTTTAATTTGAGCTCAGTGACCAGTTCGTTGCTGAACTCAAATCCGTCTCGAAGTGTGACGAAGCAATACGCGACTTCACCTTTGACGTCATGGTGTGCTGCCACAGCTGCGCTTTCAGCAACTGCTTTGTGCTCAATTAAAGCTGATTCGACCTGAGCCGTAGATAATAAATGTCCTGATACGTTAAGCATGTCATCAACTCGGCCTGTGATCCATATGTAACCGTCCTCATCTCTTCGCGCTCCTAAATGATTCGAAAAACACATTAGTCCTTAAGACTTCAGTAGGAACAGGTGAATTCAAAATAGAATAAGTCATACCATCTCCGGTCAGGAAGTATCCTGGGAATTTCTTAAAATAAGTTGTCTCGAATCTTTCATGATCACCATACACCGTCCTCATGAGACCTGGCCAAGGTCGTGAGAAAACTAAGTAGCCCTCGCCTAAAAACACGAGTCGTATTTCACGGTTCATGCTCATGTGTACATACACATTAGTCATCACCTTAATTTGTTGACCTACCCGGTCCTTCAATAACTTTCCCTTCTTCCGTAAGTAAAGCTGGCACAACGCCAAAGAATGGAAAGGTAGCAGAACCAGGTTTCAGCGGCATGGCTCCCGGAAGCGGTGTGATAACATGGCCTCCAGTTTCAGTTTGCCAGAAAGTATCAACGATGGGGCAATTTCCATTTCCGACTACATTGTGATACCAGAGCCAAGCTTCAGGATTGATTGGCTCTCCAACTGTACCCAGAGTTTTCAATGACTCAAGGTTATGTTTCTTCACGGCAGCATCCCCAAACTTCATCAAAGACCGAATTGCTGTCGGAGCAGTGTAAAATTGATTGACTTTGTACTTTTCAACAACAGCCCAAAACCTGGACTCATTTGGATAGAACGGCGTTCCTTCAAACTGGAGAACAAAAAACCATGATTATAGACTGCATCGAACAGCTTTCACTATCAACACAACAGCTTTGGCTTACCATGACCGACGTTGCACCGTTTAGCAAAGGACCATAGAGCAGGTAGCTATGGCCAGTGATCCAACCGACATCGGCAGTGCACTGCAATTTAAATGTAAGATTTCAGAATTTCGGGTAAAAATTTTCATTGATGGAAATGCAAGCTTGATAATTACCCAGTAGATATCCTCCGGTTTGTAGTCAAATACATACTTGAATGTTGTCGCTGCATAGATCATGTATCCGGCTGTGGTATGCAAAACTCCTTTTGGTGTGCCCGTGGACCCACTGGAATCAGTCAAATTCTCATTTCGATATAAACATTTTGGTAATAGTTTTTAATGGTGTAGAAACTAACCTTGTATAGAGCATGAACAAGGGGTCTTCAGAGTCCATCCATTCTGGTTCACAAATATCAGATTGGGTTTCAATGAGTTCAGAGTACCATTTGTCACGGGTAGCATCAAAAGGTGCCTAATAAACGCGATATTTATTTACGCTTTAAATTAAAATGTTCTGGTCTGTACAAAAAGTAGTACATACTTCGTAGTCGTACTGCTTCTTCTTAGTTGGAGACTCGTTGGAATCAGTATTCCTAGCATTGACGGCTAGTCGTGGTAAATGCTTCAGAACAACACAATGCTTAATTTCGTGACCCTTATCTTTGCAAATTTGAAGTGCCTAAATTACAAAAGAAAATCATTATCACCAGAATCATTGTAGAAAAGCCATTTTCTTTCTTAAGTTCTCATTACCTTATCAGTTATTTCCTTGAGATGAATTATTTTATCGCCTCGCCAAACTCCATCCGCTGTAATAATTACAGAGCATTTCGCGTCCAACATACGATCACCCAGCGATTGCGCTGAAAATCCTGCAAACTATGATCAAATTTTACTTCATTATTTCTATTTAATTTAAACTGGCATAAATATTAAACAAATAATTACCACAACTGAATGCATAGCACCAATCCGAGCACAGGCTAGCATTGCAACCGCCACTTCCTCAACCATTGGCAAATAAATGCCAACACGATCTCCCTTCTTGACACCCAAGGATTTGAGAGCGTTTGAGAATTTGCACACTTGCTTCAAGAGATCACCATACGTAAATTTTCCAGAGTCCTTGACGTCATTTCCTTCCCTGGAATATATGAAAATATTGATTACAATTTAATTGAAAACGAGAACTTGTAAAAGTCGAAATGAATTCAAGGCATTACCAATAAAATGCAATTTTGTCCTTCAGATCATGTTTCTGAATATTAAAGTCGAGAGCGTTATAGCAGATATTCGTTTTAGCTCCTTCCATAAACTTGGTGTAAATAGGACCATCCTTGACATTAAAATTGTATTCGAAGAAAGGCTTGTCTTTGGGTTGAGGGACTTCAAAGTGAAATTGATCTGTGATTTCTCTCCAGAAGCCTTCAGGGTCTTCAATGGATTTTTTATATTTTGTACGGTATTCGTCCAGAGATTTTACGTAGGACGAGCTGGAAGCGGATGTTGGCGGGTTGTAAACCTAATGGACAGATGACAGATCATTATTTGCGTGATGAATTATTCATAAATACGTTGTGGTTGTACTAGTGGTTAACTCAAGAAATCTCTTACAGCTAGAAACGCCCTACTACAACAACATGCAAGCGAATAATTACTTATGTCCTACGTCGAAATAGGTAAATCAGCTATTAAATTGCCTAACTACTTCAGTATGAATTAATCATATTCTATAAAAAATTTGGAAAAATACGCGTCCAAAAGTTTTTTTAAAAGATAACTTACACGGCAAAAATCTCTGTGACTATGGACAAATTTTGACTGTCTGAATGGTTTAACCCTCATTATGCGGTATATAATTCGCTGAAGGATCATATCCGTTTGAATGCCATAAAATGCTAAAAATATGTATTATTTTAAACTTGGTATGGCACACATAGCCAGGGACTTGAATTTGGAAGACATGTCTCACCAATTTTATTTATATTCCTCAAACTACTAATATATTTTTTCGATAATGAGGAGCTATCCGAAAGTGCCAGGCTGTTAGGGTGATTAAACGACAATTTATAACTCGTATTGGACTAAATATAAAACGAACGAAGCGCACTCCCAGTCTTAATCATTAATCACGTTGTAGGTAAGTACAAATATAGTTTATTCATCCCAACTTTGAGTTCTTTTGAACTAGAAAATAACCACATTTTGTGTCAACATGGCACATGGCTGATATAATGCAAATAGTAATAGAAGGTGTTTATAACTGCTTATAACTTGTATATAATTTTTGTAAATTTAACATAAACACATTGCATTTTTAAATCATTTCGAGTTTTCATATACGTTATTAATTATTATTATTAGGCCAGGAAGCTTTACAGAATCAGAATCACATTGTTTTTGCACTTGGATGGGAAATGGGAATGCAGAGAATCAATCTAAATTACTACTGGAAGCGTTTTGAAGCACCGACGATCTGTTCTTGAAATATTTAGCTCTAGTGAAAAATGGCGCCTATCCAAGTGAAGTTGATGATACTGACGATTCCGGTGGAGCAATCTTCTTGAACCGGATTTAAGAAATACTTTCTACAAAATAGCTTTCTGATATCGAATTTGTTGACGTCGCTTGAAGGCCTTATGCCGGTCATCCTTCGATATTTTCAACATCAGAGTATGAATTACAGAGAAGTGATGACATGTAAACCAGAATACAATAGAGCTCAATGGCCGTGAAGGGATGTCCATTGTATAGGTTTTGATCCTCAGAAAACGGTCACCTGTCACCAACAATGTGCTTCTGTATATCCGTCGAGGCGTGTCCAGGGCACGGGCTTGTAAATCCTTGGCTTCCAAAAACTTGCAAGTGTCCAGAATCCGGTCGTCATTGGTCATCGTTGGATCGAGATAGTCATCGGTGATTTTGGCAGTGACGTTCTTGATTTTCAAAATCCGTGCAGTGGAGGTGACAATGTGAAAGTAGTTCATGTGCTCGTTGATGTATGTCAAGGCCGCCTTGCAGTTCTCCGCAGTTTCGTAGCTTCTGATGAGTCGTTCTTTGGATTCAAGGTCATGAACCGTTCCATAGCGTTCCTGATCCTTTGCACTTAATCCTCCCTTTGACAAGCCCTTGAGCTCGAGGATAACCGAAACCGGAATGAAGATAGGCTGTTCTACCATTGTTATCAGGAGCTGGACAAGCGATAGTTTTCGAATGAAGCAATTTGTATCTAAGACGATACGCTTCGGCATGACTATTATTTCAGTGCGAAATCCCTTGTCACTGCAGTAAAGCCATTTTTCGTAGTTGGGCATTTGTGGTCGAGCTGGTGGAAGACTTGTTTCGGATGTTGAGCTAGGGTTTTCCGGACGAGGTCGCAGGACGATTGTTCTGCTTGCATTATTGCAATCAGGTTTAGGAATAGATGTGTTTGGCTTCGGCCTGTTCCGTTTTTCATCGTCCTCCTTTGTTTTAGTGGCTTTATAGGCTGACATCCAATAATGATAATTCGTTTCATCCAGGCCACAAATCTCAGGTGAATTCTTTGGTCGGTGTACGTGCATATCACTCTGGTACTTGCGAACTTGGTAGAGGCCGGCTTCAGGATACATAACTTTGTAGTGACGTAGAACAGTGATCCCAAATTCATGAATGTTCATTAATCTAATCAAGTTTCTGGCTCGGGGTTTCGCTCTAGAGTCATCGCAGTAGTATTTCTTCGTAAAGATTCGAGCACCTTCAAAGCTTGGAAACCCAAATAAATTGATTGACTCGAAGAAAGGCGTCAAACAAATAGTGTGCCGTGAATTTTCATACTCAGAAATAGATGGGAATAGTATATTTTTGAATTTTAGAACGACTATTTCAATTTTCGAGATTAGATCCGCAAAGTGAACCCAGACGTCGTCCTGATTGTCCAAGGAATTATTCTGCTTCGTTGATTCCACTCGCGAAACGCTGAAACGAGGTCGAGGTCGACGCCGGGCCCAGATGTGTGTCTTGAGACGCATCCAATCAACCCAAATTTGTAATGCGATACAAAGACATTCCATCTGAGGATTATCCCAGTCACAGACATCAATAAGGCGGGATAACCTCTGCGCCATTATTCCAACCATCTCAAAGGCGAATTGGATAGCGACGAGCTCCGAGCTTGATAACGCATCGTCATAATTTGTACTCTCAGGATGCAAGTAGTCGATGATGTACATATTCAGGGTCAGTATTTGCAAGAAACGGAGAGGTGAAACGCTCTTCATGTCGCCACTTCTTAAAAATCCCTCGAAGTAAACAAGCGATTCTTCCGCGACTACATTCAAGGACTCTGTTCCGATGTTGGTGAAGAGTTTTCCAATGAATTCAACGTATGAAGTGGCAAAACGACGCCATATTTCTCTGGAATTGAGGTTCTGGAAATGGGTTTCCTTTGTGTCAGGCGTCTCTGGTGCTGGCGGTGGACTGATTTTCGGTCCCCCAGTAAAAATCCAAATCTGTCGCCGTACTCCAGTTCGATCAGGACTTTCAGGTCGTTTGGATTTTGCAAACCAGTAGCTTGAACAAGAGGTTTTGTACGTCTTAAAATTTATATCGTAGACAATTAGCAGCTGTTGCCTAGATCCATCGGATGGTACAGGTGCGGCATAAGCTCGTGTGAAGTTGTACGCTGAGCTTAGCATGTCCTTCCTGGCCAGGGTTACAACGCCCATTTGATGGAATGAGTGACCTACTGTGGGATCAATGCTTCGAGCTCGGTCATATTCTTCCATTGCATGATACCAGTATGTTAGGATCTTTGAGATTGTATCGACGAGTATCTCCAATTGAAATGATTATTCGAGGGTAGAGAATTTTGGCGAATTGAGCATTTTCAGGTTCATCTTGAATCAAAGTATGGAAGACTGATTCTCCGGTGTAGGAATTCGTTGTAATCTCACAGCTTTTCTCAATAGACCGCAACAATTCTTCAAAGTACTTCAGACTTCTTTCAATAACAAGTGTGACAAAATCCGATCCAGAGTCCTTGGTTTTCCGATTTTGAATATATTCTCGCTCCGCAACGACATAGTCGTAAACCAAGACTTTCCACATTCGTTTATCGATGCTACGTTGTGTAAACATTGGAAGATTGCTCTCGAGCATTTTCAACCCTATTTCTTGCAAGTCGGACATGATTTGCAATAATTTCTTACGCTGAAGAACTATATCAGCGAAATTCCCAGCGGAGGTAATTGCGAGTATTGCACCTTCAATATCCAGAAACTCTTTGTAAGCGACTTTATCTTCTGGACGTAGAATGACTTTAGTTGGTGACATCCAGTTGTCAGGCAGCGGATTTTTTCTTCTGGCTTCAGACTTCATGATTTCGGTTTTGTGAATGTTAAATTATAACCCGCGTATAGTTACAGCTATAATTGCACTAGCTCGCTTCCATCCTTATCCTTGACTAAATGATACTCTGAACAGCTCCGTGAACGTGGGCAACCTATTGATACAGAAATAGAGTGGTTAGAAGAAAAGTTTTGGTTTGTATTATTTTTTTTAAAGTCTGAAATCGAATAACGCTATGCAACTCTGAGAAAAAATGTATCTTCATTTTATGGAAGTACTTATGGTTTTTGTATTTTGTCAACTTACGAATATCTGGATCATGAATTTCCAGCAAATAAATATATTTATAATACAAGTCAAAACTTTTTCTTCGTTCCACCTACTTCCACACATGGCTTCACAATTGTGAGAATATATTGATACTGAGAGGGTGAGATAGTGTTTATCATTATAGATGCGCTACCAAGTCCTGTCGCTAGCGGGCAGTGAATATACAATATCCAATGCTGAATGAATAATTTAGTGCTGAGGCTGAGAGTAATGATGATGAGATTATGAGAATGAGGAGAATAGGTAGGGGAACTTATGACGAATCGACTATTTATTTAATGCAGGTCCAACAAACAATCTTCCTGAAAGTCGACTCAAAAATATGCTGATCCGAACGAAACCGGAACTCGTGCCATGAGTGTAAACAAAAACAAGCAGATCAAGAAAAGAACATCTATACAATGGTAACCTTGACAATTTGCCTAAAACCGTTACCAAATTCGAACTTTCGATTAATTGACGACGCACTTTCTTTCTCCCCAGACTTTTAGAAGCTTTGCTTTTTTTGAGCGCAAAGCGATTCATAGTGCAGTCTGGCTTGAGTAAGATAAACTGTTTGAAATCAGAATCGATATCCATTCTTGGCTTAAATCGTATCCGTCTGATCACAATATCAGATATTAATGGCAAAAGCTCCTACAACCCTTATAAAAAATATGATGAACTCTTTAAACATTAAATTACGTGCAACTTGAGCAATACCATGCAAACACAAAGTTGCATAACGTGATGAGTGGTAGGATTCAGAATTCAGAAGCAGCTAGTGGAGTTTTAGTACATAAGCAAAACAGGTTAAATGTACTTACCCCGGTTTTAGCTGAAGACTTCATTTCAGGTTTCACAGTTCCGTTCGTACCATTAATTTGAGAATCGCCACTCTTGTTATCAGCCAAAACAGCGTCCTTTTCAAGGGTCATTTCTACAGAGAAAGAAATCGATTGGTATCTAATTAAATATTCAAATTAAGAATAAAACAAAAGCACAGTCCATCCTATCATTCCTCCACAGATATACCACCAGGAACCAATGCTTTAACTTAATCGAATGTAAAATAAGACAGTTAAAACGCTAAATGCTTAATACCTGAGATAGGTTTGGAACGCATGGGAACTTCTTTACAAAGAAGCCTAAAAGAAATGCCAGGTACTACAGGGAACAAGCGGGAACGAGGAGATAGAGATGAGCTCGCGAGGACGATTGAATTATTAAGAAATCGAAATCCCATAAAGTCAAGGGGAACTGGAACTGGATGACCTTCAATGTCAATGTATAATGCCTGCTTATGCCGAGCTGAACTGCTTCAATTCGTATTTATTAGACTTGAACCATGTAAGCCGATAGAAGCTTGAATCTGTATAACACATATAAGCCTTTATGCTCCACAACTGGTGAATTTGCCCCTCTGATAAAACAGGTCTACTTAACTAATCCACAATCTTTGATAATTATGCAACCACAAAAGCTGTGTGCGAACCCAGACGCACCCAGCCAGACCAATGTCAATGTCAACTGAGATAACAACATTATGAAGAACTATCAAGGGTCCACCTTCATGCTTAACCAAACCAATAATGTGATTACTAAATTAAACATAACAATGTGAAATTAAAACCGTAAGCTCAAATGCAAAGCACGCGCAACGTCAATCTAAATAACTTCAGGTTACCTGATACCTGACGTTAATCTAAATAACTTCAGTTTACCTGGATATGTCTTCGTTAGCTAACATGCTCTCCCTCAGCGTGTAGAAAAATTAATTGACAACTAGCAATTTTGATCATAGACGTTGATTGACTTAACACGCAGCATTTCTGACTGCTTACTGACATTGAGATGCGTTTGGTACTTCTTTCCAACGTGCAGTGTATTTAATTCGGAAACTTCGAATCGGCTTCATATTCAAATGAAAAGGAAATACTATTTACAATTTATATTAAAAGCTATAATGGACACTGGACTGGAGTCAGTCATAATTTTGCAATGCAGCAGTGACACGTTTTGATAGGGTAAAATATTAAATACTATGAACATTTATTTTGATGTAGCTTATTCATATAATGCTACAGTTAGTTTGTGTACCTATTTGACTACCGAGACTGTTCCTTGAAGATAAGTGACTCTTTTAGCCAGTATGCACAACGCTAGGCCAGAATTCAGCCAAGAAATAATCGAATTACAAACTTTTTAGTATCACATATTCAACTGAAGTGTTATGCAAAGCGCTAACCAAATTCTTTATGGGATACATTGCGCTTTGTAAAGCATCATACCTACATTAGGCTATAAGTGTTACGGATTAGGCAATCGTCTATTACCAACCATATACATACCATACACGCCATTTCTTTCATTTCTTTCTGCTGCTCTCCAATTAATTAGCCTTATGTCTAAAACTAAAATAGTCAATGAGGATAAACTAACGGCAAAAATCCAATCTAGCCCATATAACGCAATTTTGTGCACTGCCCACGTCAGCGTCAGCAAAGAATATACGGTCGTTTTCAATGCCAGTAGAACATAGTAGAAGTTAGAGAACTGTTACAAGAGCTATCAATTACCAGCATACGATGAGGGCGTGGTGTGGTATAGATGTCAATTCAGAAGTTCCCAGTTCACTGGCAGCTTACTGATAATGACAGACGCTTAACGTCGATGGGAGTTGCGGGTTTCTTGATAAAATATTGTAAAGTCTTGCTTTAACGAAAACGCAAACCTGGAATGAATAACAGATTGTCAGGCCAGATTATACTGTGACTGGTTTGGAAGACTGTACGGTGCGGAGCGCAGCAGGCAGAATAGAAAATATTATGTATTGTATTACCCGCACCGGTACTGATTTCGCGTTTATCTACTCTGTACTCGGTCTTTAGAGCTCTGTATATCTTAGGCTAGGTTCCAAAAACTAAGGTTAGGATATCTTATCTAAAACTAACCTAACTTTACGTTTTGGAACTTAACTTTTGAACTTAAGTTATACAGCTCGACGTACAATACAACATATGAAATTGAAATCCAAAATCAGTACCGATAAAACGGTATTCCCTATTCAAAACGAATAATCCTCAACATACAACATAATTGAATTTATGAAATGTAACCTGCCTAGCTGCTGGGCTTCAATACGAATTCAGAGGATAATTAAACTTGATTACCTATCAATTATTCTTCAAAAACAATGTAAAATGTAACTCGTTCAAGGGTTTCAATTCAACTGAAAACAACTAATGACCGACATAGCACAGCTGACTGTTGTGCTGTGGGTGGATCGTTTGGAGCGGACGACCTTTTCAGGGTCAGGGTTGCTGGCTCTTTGTGCTAGAACATAGAAGAGAACTATCAGCTTTTGTATCAGATTCCAGTTTCGGGCGTCTAGTGTCTAGGCGTCTATATCCTAAATCCTAAGTTTCATATCAATCTACCCAAAAACCCTAGCTCCAGCAGCGCAGCTCGACAGAGGCGAGGGAAACAAGCTATTCTTTCTCTTTTTGCGTCATTGACTTTGGGTTTAGGTGTCTCTCGTTCGCATTCATTCGCTTGCTCAACTCGATGATACGCGGAAAACACCACCATACCACCGCGAAGGTGAGCTGAGCTCACGGACCTGGAAAGACAAGTTACTAGCTAGGGGGTTAGGTAAAGCATACGTTCAGCCCACGGACTCTATTCTTACGTCTGTGGCTGAGCTTCGTTTCTATGTATGATGTATGTACAAAATACCAGCATGAAATGCAACGAAAAAGCAAAATCATCTATATACTAATACTCAGCGTCATTCTTTCATTCTTTCATTCTTTCATTCTGGGCCGGTATCAAAGTCTCAAATTTAGCACTAAGCAGTATTGCCCCTGGTTACCTTATAGCGCAAATTACAGAAATCTGAAAATTAA
>VNWX01002788.1:0-11383 GCA_009869905.1 Ceratophysella communis | reverse complement strand
CGTGCAGCATATTTTCCATGCATTTCCAACGAATGATGTCATGCATTTTGCGTCATGTTCAAATCAATTTTTTATTTACTTCACATTAGAATAATACAATTAGCTCAATAATTGACCGCTGAACAGAACACATATATTTTATTTTATTTCATTGAGGATTTTTTCTACGAATAACTAAAATTATTAGTAAGAGGCACTGCTGATGACTCATTTACGCTAATCGTTTTACTGATTTGCATTTGTTCTTAAAGTAGTATTTTACTTTCTGATCTAATTTGTAATTTAACCTTCGTTTTGCATTTGGGTGACCGTTTTTGAACAACACTATACTATGTTGTTTGGTTTTTTATATTCTAGCAATGTCGCAGTCTCAGTCACTGAGAAAAGACGGATTGCCCTCTTTCACTAGAAGGAAGACTTTGAGCAGGACCAGGTGGACTCCTGGCGAAGATGCCAGGCTAAAGAAGCTAGTCAGCGAATATGGGGAAGATGACTGGTATACAATAGCCAGTAAGATTCCAGACAGAAGTTTGTCACAANGAAGATGACTGGTATACAATAGCCAGTAAGATTCCAGACAGAAGTTTGTCACAATGCGCTACGCGCTGGACAAGAATACTGTCTCCAAATATCATAAAAGGCCAGTGGACACTCGAGGATGACGAAAAACTGAGATCTCTGGTCAATGAAATCGGACCTCGGCGCTGGACTGAAATCGCTAATCATATGCCAGGACGGGTTGGAAAGCAATGCCGTGAGAGGTAATACGGTTTTTCGCCATAATTTTCTTTTCAGCTATTATTTCAATGAAATATTACAATTGCAATTGCAAATCAGTTGAACAATTAGCAATAAATAATCGTAACTTTGTTAACTCTTATTATCGAAGATGGCACAATCACCTGGATCCAACTATAAACAAGGCCCCGTGGACTCAGGAAGAAGATGCTATTATCATGGAACTCTTCCATGAATTCGGATCTCAATGGAATCGAATCGCCTCATCACTCTCCGGAAGAACAGACAATAGCGTCAAAAATCATTTCAACTCATCACTAAAGAAAGTATACCATGCCACTTACCTTGGAACAGCACCCCTAACTCCGATTAGACGACGAGCTCCTGCTCTCAACAGAAGCTGCTGGAACGAACCAACAAGGAAGTAACGGGACAGTAAATGGCGATGGCGAGTCAATAATTTGTCAACCCGAACTGACTCATCTTGTAAAGACTAATTTTATTCCTAGTAAGTTTAAATTCGTATAGGTAATTTGAAACAGGATACGATAAATATTAATGCTCATATAATTTTACTTCTGTTTTTTTTTATTTTTTTAGGCAACAGGTTCAGCCCAATTCGACCTCGCCCGCATTCGACGACGAAACCTGTGCCGCCTGAGACTGTGTTCGCCCAAAATTATTAGTGTGTGTTCATTGAATTCTTCCAGTGACAACGATGTCAGTTCTACCAGTACGGAACAGGTGAGCAGTATTTCCAACTATTTATTTTGTATTTTGTTATTTTGAGCTATAACCAGTATCGCTGGATTATGACCGTTTAAAATAGATGCAATATGCTGAGTCACCGCAAGATCAATCCGATTATGTTGAAGAAGAAGAGGACGATGACGCTTGGGAAGAAGAGTACTACGAAGATGATGAGCCGATGGAACCACAACGTGATCCTTTGTTTCAGTTTCAACAGGACCCGAATTACGTGGATGTCAAACCTCATCTCAAAGCCCTGGAAGACGTCCTCGAGGCCACGTGGGTTTGTGACAATTGTAATGAAGATTTTGAATCTGACGAGTTACTACAAGAACACATGAGTGAAAGCTATTGTTGTGGTGGTGAGCAACAACTTGTCGTCAGTATTCCTCCGAATCGTCTTTTTCATGCCGTCACCTCACGACACGGACAGATTATTCCTCGGCGCTAACTTCAGTATACTTTAGATTAGTTAAGCTTTCTCAAATTACCCACTCTTACCAGGAAAGCTCATTTTTATTACTTTAATCATTGACACACGACTCTTTTTGGTTCGTGCATGTTTTGTTTTACGTTAATATTCTCTGTCTTTACAAGTAGAACGCTAATTATGCGAACTTTTAATTATTTCTGACTTGCTTTTCTGTCAGCATTTGCATGCCCTTTCTTGTTTGTTTTTTTTTACCTTCTACAGTTGCTTGTTTACGTATGCCTGATTTTCTTGTGAAATGTGCTAGGAAAACTACGTTATATAAATTAGATCTGGGTAATAGAATCTTGTAAATTAAGATTATTTTATATTCTGACCCTGATAATTAAATTAGACGAATTTAGATATGTCTTAAATACGTAATATAATAAAATAACGAACTGCATTGTCGTTTTGCGTATAAAATTGTGCAATAATAATGGCTAAATATTGTAAGCTGAGCGTAGTTGCCTATCATTGGGGCGTTCATTTTCAATATTTTAATTATACAACCAATATTCCGTCTTGACATTAAGTAGCAACTATTTACTAAATTAGTGGCCGTTTGTTTTTAGTCCGGAATTACAAACTTTCGATGTAAATAAAATAAGCAATTGTATTGTGTTTATCGAAAACTAAGAAACACCGAGTAGCGCTACTTCAGAGTCAAATTTTTGTCAAGCCATGTGATAGCATAATTATAGCAATACTCATCAGAGTTCACATCACCATTCAGAATCGGAGGAACGACAGCATTTTGATGATTCACACAGGAGAAACAACAAATCGCATCACGTTTCATATGTATTTCTTTACAGAACTGTAATTCGAGGTCCAAGGCGTTAACCTCGAAAATATTAATATAACCACCTGCATTTTTACTTTTCTTTATTCTATTGTCACTGCATTTCCACCAAATTCCTTGACGTTGCCGTAATGAGCTTCATCACCCAACCTCCTTTGTTTCAGAACATTAGCCTTTGATCAAGGGTTCACAATTAGCATCTGAGTTTAAATTATAGATTCAGGAATAGTTAATAAAACCAGCTGGTAATACGCTTCCAGAGCTTAGACAAATTTCTTCATACCTTGTATAAACTTATAGTAGGTTTTCCTGTACTGAAAAAATTTCATCATGAAGATATGTGTGCTATTGCTACTGCTAGCGGTGATTGCATTTGACAGTGCCTTTACTTGGGAAACTGCTAAATCAGTGATAGATTGCGGTTCTCCACTGGCTAAGCTGACGAAACTGGAAATTACTCCGCCATGCCAGGCTGACGTTTGTGTTTTGAAGCGAGGTGAACGCGTTACCGTCTCCGCTGAATTTGTTCCCAAAATTTACGTCAAGGACCTCTTTATCAATGGTTACTCCAAAGACCCGGTTTTTGGATATGAAGCTAATCTTTTCGTAAGAATGCATTAATAACAATAGTATTTTACCTAGACTTATTTTATGTATTTAAAAATATATTTTACTCTGCAGAAAGAGAGCATTTGTACAAAGCAATTCAACATTACGTGCCCTGCTGAAGCCAATAAGCCTATATCGGTTTATTACAGCGATGTCATCAATCCAAACACTCCTCCAAATTTTGAACCGATTTGTTATAAAAATGATCATGACAGGAGAATCCGGCCAGCGAATGATGTGTCAGACAACCAATATGGAAGTTAGATAGAAGCCTCTCGTGCCATTTCTTTCTTCTGGTTTTGCATGGAACTATTAAAGTTATTTACTTTTGAAAATTTTTGAAAGCTAAATAAAATTCAGGTCACATAAAACTGCGTTTGTTTATGGAATTAGAAGCAATCTTAAAACATTTGTAATACGATAAAACACCATCTAACTAAAAAATTAATACTGCTTGACGCTTACACTGCTGCTAAATCTGCGTATACGTCTAGAATTAGCTAGTTTCAAAAGATGCACTTCTCGAAGACCTTTTCTCAAAGTTTTACTTTTGAAAATTTTTGAAAGCTAAATAAAATTCAGGTCACATAAAACTGCATTTGTTTATGAAATTAGAAGCAATCTTAAAGCATTTGTAATACCTACGATAAAACACCATCTAACTAAAAAATTAATACTGCTTGACGCTCACACTGCTGCTAAATCTGCGTATACGTCTAGAATTAGCTAGTTTCAAAAGATGCACTTCTCGAAGACCTTTTCTCAAAGTTTTTGGAAGCCTTTCCAGTGGAATGGTGTACTCGAATTTCACTTGATCCCTATTTGAACAAAGAACAGTAATATTTTCATTACTAAAATTTGATAACTATTTACTACAAAATTCAGAGTTGGAATTGCAACTAACAGGTCTTTAACGGCTTTGTAGTCCTGTGGAATCAGCATAAGACTTTTCAAATAAGCTCGACCCCAGCCAAACGGAAATCTGGATAGAAACGTTTCCAGCAAATAAATTTGCCACAGATATGTATGTGTTTCCCATACTTTGGACTGAGAAGCGATTTCCTGTAAAAAAAAATTTAATTATTATTTGCAATATATCACTCATTCATTACGTATTTAGAGCAAAAGAACAAACGCCAAAGCTATTCGTACGAACCCGAATATCAGTACTCGTTAGACCAATAAGGAAATTGAGCAGAGCAATATGAAGGAACAGAATGGCTGCTCCATAGAAAGCCATGGTGACGAGGAACGATGCGGGGAGAGACTCAGGGTCAGTATAAAATCGACCTTCAAAATCAACTTCGCCGATTAAAAATGTGGACATTCTAAAAAGTGCTTCGATCGGAGACGCGAACGAGCCAACCTGTTGTATAAGGAAAACCCAAATTTAATTCATCTTCAGTTTTTGAAATTGAAATTCCATATTGGTATCATTCAATTTGCTTACACTGGGTAACAAGATGCAAAACGTCATAGCGAATGCCACAATTAGTGACGCGTAGAGCAATCCAACCATGCACAACCGGTACAATACCTATTTCGAATAAAATTATTATATAAAACTTTAAGCTGTATATTGTATACGTGCGCTTAAAAATTGCTTTAAATCTGAACAAACCTGTCGCAACATTTTTGTATAGCCTTTGAGTTGCGGCACTTTTCCAATTTGCAGAAATATTTGAAACCAGCATAAGAATACACCAATCTGTGAAAATTTGATGCTAAAATTGGGAAATACTAGGAGCAGAGATTAAACGCCGAGTTATGAGATTATGATCAAATTTCGAATTCTTACCGATACAAAAGTATATTGGAGTTCCAATGAAAATACATCGATCCCTAGCTGTATAGGTAATGTATTCACAAAAATAGACGAAAGGAAGATCAGCTTCTGAGGATGTAGCATGTCGATAAACAAGACACAGCGCTTAAAAAGTTTTGGAGCAGATATCGACTTCATAGGATACCATTTCCGTCGAAATCGAACCCACATTGGATAGCCTTCAAAAACGATTCCATCAACTATTGCCGCTGTAATTACAATCCAACCACCAACTCCTCCACCATCACAATTCCGCTGTGATACTGTTCAATAAAGCACAATTTAGAAAAATACCTAATTAATTAGTTTACATTGTTTTCTTACAAGGTAGATGTATGTCCGACGTATTGTCATGATTTGTTTCCGTTTGAGGCGAAAAACTCATCCATGTGAAATTGTAAATTTTTTCAGATGGATATGGACAGTTTTGGCGATACACGGTCATCAGATACACAAAATAAGTGAGGAACCATATAATCTGTAAATCCATTCGCATCATGGGTTTAGGGGGTCTCGTGTTATATTTATTAAATTTTTCATATTAAGTATTTATTTATTTACCTGAAAGAATCGTGCTACCCAGAAATTAAGCTTGGCCCTCTGCCACTTTAACCATATCAGAGTTTTAACCAGCGGAATTTCTAAAATAAGGTGCCTGTCATCTATTGCAGTGTGCCCAATATTCGCAATCAAATCCATCTCTTCGTATAAACTTGGGACAACCTTGATCCTCAAGGGACGGGATTCCCATTATGCATCTGATATCAAATAGCCAATTAGGTTCAATTCAAAATTTCGTTAATAAAATTTTTTCCAGAAGCCTTGGAAGAATATTCACCTACCCGAAATCAAGTGTAACCGTCGTAAATTCGAGATCGCTATATGTAGCACAAGGATATTCCAAAATAACATCTCGCATTAGCTCGGGTATTTTCCGGAAGATCTTAATGCCGGGTGTCTTACTCCGGTTGGTCCTGGAAAGTCACAATTGGATCTTAAACTCAAAATCCGAGACAGATAGGTATCTGTCTATACATGAAAATAATATATTTCTTACGGAATATCCATATCACCTCCAGCATATAATACACGCTTGCAACTTTGCAGATTCTTCATTTTCGCCGCCATATATAGAGCAGTTATATTGTTCACATCTTTGGCGTTCACAAACTGGAACATGTCTTCAGCGCCCAACCTTGTTGAAGCTACACTGAGAATTTTGTCCACCATAGCGAATCCCGTGCTTGGACTGCCTAAATTATAAAATTCAAATTTGTCTATCCAATTTTTTGCTTGATTTCGCTTGAATTTGGTAAAAAATAAACCTTGAAAACTAGCTGCACAATGAAGTACTGTCAGATGGTTATTGGCTGTTATTGAGCGTAGAATTCGATCTTTGTACTTCATTTCTTCTGCAGAGAGCCCTTCATAGTCAATAAACTTCTTTAGCTCGTCAATATTACCAGTGGACGCCAATTTATGTATACACGGAGGATTAAATTCGCAACGACATTTTTCAATCGCAATAGGCTTCTTGGAAACGAGCTTCTTGGATTCGAATGAATTCGGGTCTAAAAAAAATTAAGAAAACTATTTAAAACAAACTGCAACATATTTCATAATCAAACATTCAACTTACACAAAGGATAAAGCCCAACACTTTGAGATTCGGTCATTTCAAAATGCAGTTGGATTTATTTAAACTTCTGACTTCCTTTCAGAATCTAGATTGACGCAACCGTTACATTGCAAAATTGATAAAAAACTGGGCGTCGACTGCACGGGTAGCAAATTTTGTTAATAATTTTCGTGTAAAAATTTTAGAAGCCGAGTGACATAGTAATTACAAACGTGTCCGGTAATGGGCACGCTCACAGGCACTCCAGTTGTAGATTTGTATTAGTGTCTCTTTTGCACCAAGCAAGCGAAGCCCAGCACTGACAAAAATTCTTTCGTTCATTCCTTTCACTTCAATTTAAAGTCAATTAACGAAGTCACACGTCACACCAAATGGAGGTCTTCTTTGGAGTAGATCATTAGAACGGAAACGATAACTAATCTTTAGTTGACACAGTAATACGACAGAAAACGTAACGTCACAACAATAGCACATCCGAGAAGCGTCAAAGCCAGACTGGCTTTAGATTAGGTTTGCATTACACCAGGATTGGTAATGAATACCTATAGAAACTATTTAAATGACTTTATTGTGAACTGCTGGACTATGAATTGCGTGACACTATTAGGACAATTGAGACACGGATACCTACACTTGTAACTAGCGGAACCGAATACGAGTACATACACCATTATTGTTGTGGTCGCCGAGAATATGTAGTAATAAATTTATTACCACCTGCAATTATCATACGTGCGTGCACTGCATAATATATTTGCATGATATTTATTGCACTATTTACAATAATTTAATCTGGCTAGAATTTCATTTCAAAATTCTGCAAGATGAGTCGCAGCAACTCCATTAGACCAACCAAATTTGCTACAAATCTCAAACCGAATTTGATGGCATCGCATACAATTCAACAGGCAATACTTCTAATGGTAGAAAAATTGGTTTACAAATTTTTATGGCATGGATTTTTAGACAGGTTGATATTGGCGTGTGGATACCATAAAATGCGTCCGCGACTCGTAGTATTCTTTAAAAAGTTTAGAAGTAGCTATTTTTTACAAGGACACGAAAATGTCAAGCTACCGAACCGATGCATGTTTTACATTTACGTTTTCCACTAGAAGAAGAACTGGACGACTCCAGCTCTGATCTTGAGTCGGATTCGGACGTATCGTCCATGTCCGTTGTTACAGGGAACGGATCCAAAATTCCAAATATTCCGGTATTTGCTTCATTGGGAAAATTTCGCGGAGTATCCGGCTGATCCATACGTCCCGTCTCCATTGCAAATCTGGTCGTTTGTCCCAAATCACGATTAGCTACAATTATTACATAACTAAATATTACAATTCAGCTATCTGTATTGCAAACGGAGATTCACAGCGATTCTCACAGTTATGAGTTATGCTTAAACTAACACTGAATTAAACCAAGGATTTCAAGTGCCACGTTCCCTATTACCTTATCAGAAACCAAATAAAACAATGTTTGCTATTAAACGGATTGTATGACATAATCGTTGGAAATAGTCATTTCATTTGTTTTCTTTTCCATCGAAACTTTGTGCGTACAATGTAAATTGAGAAATATGCCATCACGTGCGGGCCAAAAGGCACAATTGAATATCTTGTTTTATTCAGTGATTAATAGGTGGAACAATCATTTGTGTACGAACCATGGCTTCCCGCATGTTTTTGGTAGCAAGGAATGGAAATAACATTTATTCATGTTATAATTCTGGCAATCTTGTGTCTTCCATGTATGTGTATGTTTGTAATTAAAAGCAAAAATTCAGATGGAATTCAGAAAATAACCAACTATGGTTATTTGTGCTTTATCAATGCTAAACTATGTAATTATAAAATAGTAGTAGGTACATATAAATAATAGAATTTTGGGTTTATACACATTTACATATTGGAATTGGACCCAAATATATAATTCTGTTTTTAAGTTGCTAAATACATATGCCGTATTCCTTGTAGTCGTATGTATGTCATATTCTGATTGCTAAACGGTAGCCTACATCGTTGAAACGATGAGACAATCATAAATATTTGCAAACTACTTAAATATTATAATAATGCAAAGTAGATTCTTACGAGCAAGCGTCTAACCAAATCCATACTACTTATTTCTGAAAGACAATAAAATTGGGAGCACCGTACGTGACGGCTGTTCCATTTGCTTTAAATATAATGTGATTTGCAGATTCAGAAGAGCGACTTTACACTTGTTTGCGACACATCAAAGAGCTTTAATCTCCCGAATACATAGTATGAAGACAATACTGACTTAAATGAAACTCATGTCAAGGATTGACATGACAGTAAGCCAGAGTTCAGTTAACGTAGAACGTAGACTGAGCTCAATTTCATCACGGTACAAATAGATTTATTTCTATCTTAGAATCATCCAGTTCCAGTTCCAAGCTCGTAAGCAATTTTTAAAAACTATACGTCCTGCACGCCCTGTAATCCAAAAAAATTCAAGGGTCGAGAATGGGGTTTCTACTCAGTAGTTGCTTTATTGTCCTCGCACTGACTGTGACCGTGACTATCTCATTTTCGGACGGTACACTAAGACAACAAAACAAGAAGCCGGTAAGAAGCTTTATCTGTTACTGTTGTATTAGTTTATTTTATAATACGTCTAAAACATTGAACTACATTTCTTTTTTGTTGATTTGCTGAATTTCGTAACTTAGCCGCCGTATTGTGAAAAAGGCGGTTCCGATTGTAATTTTCTCACAAACGGCGAAGGCATATTTGGTGTATGTGAGGGAATTACCGTTAAACAAAAAACGAAATACATTTGCGTGGAAGCTTTTGTTCAGGTAAGAATTAACGAAGGAAATAATACTTAAAGGTAATATGTTTCAAGACATTTATAACAATCCGCTAAATCTAATGAGAATATTTAAGTCCATGGCCAAGGTTTTTTAAATTTAATTTATTGCAATTCCTGCGCAAGAGTGATACTGATAATAATCACCATTTCTATATGTAGGATATGAAAGACGGCTTCGATTATGACGCAAAACGAGAAGTTCCTAAGAATGCTGATGGCAAGAAGAGTTGTGAGGAACGCGGCACAATTAGTAAACCAGCGAAGGAAGTTTGCCTGGCTGCCTTGACGAAGAATAATGGAAAATATAAAATTTTGAATCGAGAATACAAGGTTGAAACAACAGAGCTTGATGATGCCTATTTATGTAAAGGCGAGAACGGCAAGGAGCTCATTGTTTGTCCGGTCAGGGCCATAAAAACATAAGCTTAAGAACGCGGACACCTAAGGAATACGATTTCGTGAATGACAACCTGCGTTACCTTTTATTAAAAGCTATATATCTATGATTCACCTTAAATTTCTTCAAAATCTTTAGTCTTTATATCAAGTTTGTTTCATATTTACTCTATCAACTCCTTATCTTCTGATTCCATTCCATCTGATGATCCCACATTTTTTCTTCCTTTCCTCTCCGTCTAATTACTATTATTCTTTTTTTGCTTGTGTCTAAATAAAATTATAATCATCGGCGTGCGTTTACTTCATTCTCTTACTCCAGTTCAGGAGTTCAGGAAGGAGTCGCTCCGTTTTTGTTGGTAGACGAATTATTCCATAATGACGCATAATAATACAAAAGCGTCCTGTCAAGAGCGTATTAGAACAAAAAGAAGGAAAAAGGTTCGTTTATTTCACCCGGGTAATAAGCTTGGCTTCCAGTTCCAGTGCATTTGCGGAGCCGGGAAATCATGAGCTCTTGCATTTCCTAGCCAGCTCCAGCCCCGTAGAGTGAAATACGGGGGGACCTGAAAAAAAATTTCAATCCGGGCCTTTATTTCGGTAAAAATTACGATAATTTTATGAATCACAAATGATGGGATTTTATTTCAACGTCCTATTCTAATTATTATGACAGCAACTGGTTTTGAATCTAATTACGTACCTACTACCATTAATCATAGAAACGAGGTTAAATTTTAATTGGAACTGTACGACACAGAATTCCCGAATGTTTTTATTAGTGCGCTGAAACTTTTGTCGAACCTTTTCTCCACACAAGCTACTAAATTTGTTTCGAATATCCGGTGGTACTAGCTCGTTTTATACTTTTGAAGTTTGTTCGAATGAACTGCTAACGTTGAATTATATTTTGCCAGCTCAATGAAATCAAGGAAACAAAATTTCAAAAGTCAGAATGGCCAATACTTGCAGTCACTGGCGTGACCAGTATCCCATTTTGGGAAGGGTGGAAAATTTTATAATTGCAAACTAATTTGTAGATCCGTAAGCGTTAAAAATTTCGATTTTTTCTCTCTCAAAAATGCATGTTTTTAAGCAAAATCGGCCAAATATATAGTTTCTGAGGCGAATTAGTGCCGCCAGCGCTTGAAATTTTTTGATTTTTACTCAAGAAAATCGACTTGTAGACAAACATCCGGCACTTTGACAACAGCTCAGCTCAGCTCAGCTCTTTTGCCATTTCAAGGATTCAAGTTCAGCTCTAGCTCAGCTCCTTTTCTAAAGTCTGAATCCCGCTCAGCTCAGCTT
>VNWX01002787.1:0-11383 GCA_009869905.1 Ceratophysella communis | reverse complement strand
TACTGCGTTGAATTCCTCACCTGAATCTGAAGCTTTTGATGTGTCACACGAAATTTTTATTTTTGGTTCATTTTCAGTTTTTTGACCCCATGGGGGGTAGGGGGTCAAGATATTTTGGCGGTAAAGGTCTTATTAGCTGCGCCTGACCAAGACGAACAATTTGCGCTATCAAGCTCATTCGTACCATTACCCACTGTCGAGTTATACGGACACAAACGGACGGACAGACGGACGGACACACACTCCAAATTATATAAGAGATGTTGAATCTATATACCTGCTAATTAAATATTCAATCAGAATCGAGAGCATTTATTTTTACTGCCATATGCTGTAGAAAGTTTGCCAATAAACCTGAGCCCTACTGCTGGTGCTAATGACCTCCAATATGATATGCATCTAGAAGTATTTAAGTCAACACACAACAGGCACTCTGTAAGCACTGCAAATACATAGAAATCTCCTCAGTTGAATTAAGCTTAGACCAGAACAATCCAGACAAGAAAAACAATAATGGTTTCGAAACTAAAATTAGTCCTGATTCCAGTCTTAATTTTTCTATTTACATTGCATTTCGGTGAAACACGAAAACTTCTTACCCAAGAGGTAGAAATTTTGACAGACGATGAAGACGCAGATGATCAAAATGGACGAGTTTCTTTGGGTGATTTCACTTCATATGCTCATCGATTGGGTGGAGAAGTGACGCTAATCGATGACAAGACTGCTCAAATTTCTGGACTGAATTACGATGGAACTGGTCCGGCAGCTTGGTTCATGGTCGGGAAAACGGAGAGGTCTTCCTTGCCAGAATTCATTGATCTCGATGGGACCGTTATTCCGGATGAAAGTGAAAGGTACGCTTCAGGCACAATTTTGCCTGGGACAGTTACCGTTTTCAAATAATTCGTATTTAATGCGTTTGTCAATTTCAGTTGCGACACCTTAAAAGCCTATAACGGAGACGACGTGACGCTCAAGCTCCCTGGCGATATGAAATTCAGTGATTATGACTACATTGCCATGTACTGCCTTCGGTTCAACCATAACTTTGGTTATGTGACCATTCCAGATGATGTGAAGTTGAAGTTTAAAAGCTTATAACGGAGACGATGTGACGCTCAAACTACCAGGCGAGATGAAATTCAGTGATTATGACTACATTGCCATGTACTGCCTTCGGTTCAACCATAACTTTGGTTATGTGACCATTCCAGATGATGTGAAGTTGAAGAATGGGGTAAGGGATATAAATCTGCGTTAGTTTGCATGCCTAAAACCTTTTTGAATTTAAATCATATTATATGAAATTCAGTGATTATGACTACATTGCCATGTACTGCCTTCGGTTCAACCATAACTTTGGTTATGTGACCATTCCAGATGATGTGAAGTTGAAGAATGGGGTAAGGGAAATAAATTTTGCGTTATTTTGAATGCCTAAACCCTGTTTGAATTTAAATAATATGTAATTCTTGTTCCAGACTTCTACACTGAAAGGATGTGACCCAGAAGAAATCGAAGAAGCCGAGGTGGATTCAAGACCTGCTTCAGGACCTCGACCAGCCCCACCACCTCCTCGTGGGCCGCCTCCGCCATCAGGATCAAGCGGTGGTGGTGGATTATTGGGTGGGCTCATTGACACCGTATCAGGGCTGTTGGGTTAAATGTTGAAATAGGAATTGAACTCACTATCAGTCTGACTTGAATCGAGTTTTGTTGTATCCAAGTAATTGCTACATGTATTGTTTCAGGATCAAGCGGTGGTGGTGGTTTATTGGGTGGACTCATTGACACTGTATCAGGGCTGTTGGGTTAAATGTTGAAATATGAATTGAGCTCACTATCAGTCTGATTTGAATTGAGTTTTGTTGTATCCAAGTAATTGCTATATGTATTGTATGATTTTGGTTTGCATTAAATAAATTATTTGTGTTTTATGCTTGAGAATGGCATGCTTGGCAGCAGAACTGAATGCCTGTTATTTACATAGATGGGCAAAATACATGGCAATGTATTTTGAAAATACATGTATTTTAGAAGCGAAAATTAGGGTTCAAAATAAAATACTTGGCTCATTGACACCGTATCAGGGCTGTTGGGTTAAATGTTGAAATAGGAATTGAACTCACTATCAGTCTGACTTGAATCGAGTTTTGTTGTATCCAAGTAATTGCTACATGTATTGTATGATTTTGTTGTGCATTAATAAATTATTTGTGTTTCTTGCTTGAGAATGGCATGCTTGGCAGCAGAACTGAATGCCTGTTATTATAGGGAATATGTGCGTAGAATACTAGCTCGCAAGGTAATAATTTGTATTGAAAAGTAAATCTTCAACTTAACTTCTATTAAATTTTTAATTTTCATTTATTAAGAGAACCTATTTTCTGAGTAATTGCATTTACAATTATGCACTATGCACTTGACAAGACTTGATATTTCTGTAAAATTTAGATGACTTCCGGCTTTCGCTCTCTCGTCAAAAAGAATGACTTTTCCTGGCTGAAAACAACAGGTCTGACCGGTGGAAGCTGGATCTCCGCGGCGTTAATCATAGAGATATCAATCGATTTAGTGTGACCGCTTTGACCGGTGGTTTTTGAAGGCAGGTGCGAAGTTTCTTCTAAGCTAAGATTCTTTTTCAACTTTGCTTCAATTTCACTGATCGATTCGTCTTCATCTGGCGGCGGCACATCTCCGTCAGCTAGAACTGCAAACAGTGAATTCATATACATTTAGGATACCATTACTGGTCGAAATGAATTTTAAAATTTTGCCAGACTGTTAGTACTACAGTAGTCGTTCAACGTTTAACTCACCTTTTTCAGTGACATTACCCAATCGCGGTTGAGCAACGAATTCATCAACATATTTTCTCAAATCCACAGCCACGTCCATCTCACAGCTTTGAAAGAATGCATTGTTCTTCAATACCGAGATATGGCAATGACCTTGTCCAGCGGCACATCTGTTGTAAATTTTCCAATAGTCCGTGTGGCTAGTCTTGATTGACCGCAACGGAAAAAGTGAAGTTCCCCAGTATTTCTCCCGGCGTGCACCGCCCACAACCACATAAGACTTTCCGCCTGAATGGTCAATATCGAAAGGCTGAGAGGTTCCGTAGACGGGCGCAAGGTCATGATCAACGAGGTCAAAATAATGTCGATGGTAGGTTAAACTGTCATTGTTTCCAACGTGCAGTCCTTGATCCAGTTGATGAATGAATAGAAGCTCAGGGTGCATGCCACCCAGGTACAAGTGTTCCAACAAGTATGCCTGGCTCATCTGCTTCGATGACTCACTCTGCATTAGTCCAGAAATCACGGCGTAAGTTTCGCTCGTTGTCTTTGTTGGAAATACAACCGATTGCAGGTCATTCCAACCAGTTTTTCCACCTCCAATTCCAGGAACGGTGTCGATAGTAAATCCAATTTAGATCTCAAAGACGTGCAGCTTCCGATGACGCAGAGCAACTCGGATGAAGTTCATCAGCTGCTCAACGGGTTCCATTATGCCAACTTGTCGAACTGACATCATTTTCAATTCTTCCAAGTTAACCATTTTGTCGATAAACCGCGCAGCATCGAAGTCTTCAGTTGTCGAAAACGTGGTTTGAAATACCTTCAGGGATCTCGGTAGACAGTTAATATTCTTAAGCTGCATTTTCAGATTCGGATCCGAGGTAGCTCGGACATATCTACTGGCAACATGGCAGCAGGGTTTGTGACATTTATTGCATTGTGGGATTGGGTAGAATACTTGCTTCTGCTCACAATTCAGCTCCGTAATTCGAAGCACTTCCAAACACGGACTGTTTTCAAGTATTTTCATATCCAACTCTGCTAACCCAGATCCACTGTTGCCGGTGTCGAAATAGTGACTTATATTGACGTATTTCAGGGTTTGTAAACTTTTTCTCGAAATGGTCGACACGAAGTTAGCGTAGGTTTCAATATGAAGCGAGTCAAACCGAATTGCAAGTTCTTTCAGATGACTTTGAGCAAGAATGATATACTCCCAATACTTGACTTCATTTACTTTGCATAATCAGGTGAGCAGGAGTGACTTGAGCTTGGTTTGCTGAATGAACTTCTTCCGGACATCCTGCTGCTCCGTCGTTGGGACGTAATTGTCATCAAATACTGCGAGCGATGGGAGCACCAATGCTTCCAAGGTGGGGTGCTTCTCGATGAACTTGAGGAGATCAACATGGTAGAAATCTACTGATTTTCCAGTTGAAAATACAAATTTTTTGAGCTTCCGACCAATGATGGACCGCAGCAGAAAGACAGCATTTCCATAAGCACGATAGAGCAAAATGCTCATCAAATTTCTTTCGGTGTTAGCACCCGGATTAGGCTCAAGGGACAAGTATTTATTTCGAATTCCAAGCTTGAATTGATCCACCGTCTGCTGAAGCATTCCACTTGTCAAAATCACGTGAAATTCCTTCAGATTCGGCAGTGAGCATTGAGTTGGCTTAAGAGTTTCCCGAGGATCAGAGAAGAAGGGCTGAGAAATCAAAGCGGATTCGTAGAAGAAGAGTTTCTTCAAGTTAGTGCCAATTTCCGCCTGAACGTTCCATCAAGTTTTTCTGAAGAAAGCTGCGAGCCACGTATCCAGTGAAGATGAGAGTCTGAACGTCGTCTAAGCTCAGTTTCAGCCATTCCTTATTTTCGCATTTCAAATACTTGATATTGAGTTCTTTCACTACGACGCTATTCACAAATTCCAGTAGGCCAGCTTTCCGATCATCAACAGTCACAGCTAAACCAGTGTCGTTATCGATTTCAGCTTTCCAACGGGAACAAACGGCACGGCAGATCTTCCGCGAGCCAATGTCAGTGAATTCCAAAATCCTTTTGACCACCTAGTGCATGAAAAATCAATAGAATATAAATGCTACCAAAAGTCGTAAAGGCGGAACGGAATATTTGTTTACCAAATAGGGGAATTCATCCATTTTCAATAAATGGTTCAAAATTTTGCAATATCCTTAGAATTGCACAGTAGGTCCAAGGCAATCGTCTTCACTTATTCAACAACTTATGGCTCAATTTTCGCAAAACTTATCTCAACTAAGGGAATCGATATTGGATAAACTCAGTTTCATATTTCATATCATGCTGATGAGTAACTTTAAATTTGCGACTTGCGACATATGACTAAATCAAATTTTATTTATTGACATGACGTCCGAAGCCACACATCTAAACGGATACCAAGACACCTACGTCAGTGTCACCAAAGCTGAAAATTCATAATAAATGAAGAAATTCCGGCACAAATTCTAAAGCTTATCTCCCTATTTTAATACTTTCCATGGAACAGCTTTTGGTCATGACGCAAACAACACGGCTCCAGAATTGCACCGCTTCAATAATATAACACCATTTTCAAATCCAAGGCAAAGATAATGCAGTCAAAAATTAAGAACCATGAAGCATGCATAACTAATGTCAATTTTGCTATTCGTTATCCAAACTTGCTATCTTTAAATTAACCATTAACCTCCACCGGTTGACCCTCGTGACTGCTTCTAGTATGCAATGCATTATCCTCTAGTTTTCTATAGCTGTACATGGATAGACCAATACTGAAACTTATTTTGAGGTTACTTAAGGTCGGCTTCGAAAGTAAACAATTGTATAATTAATTAAGGCTTTCACTGCATTTAGAATTGAAGTTGAAGATATTGAAGGAAATTAAATGGTATGGTCAAGCTGATTGACAGCAAAACAAAAATGCTCGACGGTGCTGAAAACCTGCCTGGTTAGCAGCTCAACTGATGAAAAGGTGGAGGTGGAAATAGCCTGGTTGTAACTAAAATTGCTTAGTTACATATTCAATCGCATTTTAAATAGATTATTAGATACGAAGATTAGGAATGGGTGGTACCTAAAAAGGGCGTGCATACTAATAAAAAAGCTAGAAAATTTAGGCATTGAAGAAATTGACTAACGAAATAAACACCAAACAAAAACAATGGAAATGACGCATTCAGAGTTTAGTCGTCTCCAAACCTCATTCCAAAATGGACGAGTGGAATCGTGTAATCAAGGCGGTTGCTCGATGCGTTAACCAAGGCTATTTGATGGGATATAATGCGACCACTTGGAACCCTCACTTGGGCTTTACGCACAACCCGTCAAAAGTTCGAAAATGCTTGCAAGCAATATTCACTGTTTTAAGGAACGTTTACTTGCTCTTCTTAGCAATTCGTCATTTTCAATTCAGTCAACACAAGGAATTACCTTTTCATAAACGTGGTCAAATCATGTATTTCTTTGTCTTCAGTATGGACAACATTATCGGAACTTATGGAATACTGTTTCACTACAGCTCTCTCCACAATATTATTCAATTAAATTTGGATATGGCCATGAGTTTTGAGCGTAAGTGCAGCTCGAAGGGCTAAAAAATAGTAGCGCGTTCGCTCTTTTTGATGGGCGGTGCTTGTGTCGCGCCTTGTTAATACAAATAAGAACAGAAATTCAACGCTTTCTATTTACAGGTAAACATGGAACACCTACACGAATTCAAACAGGAAAAGTACTGTCGATTGTGGCCAATGTGGGATCAGTTATCGTTCATTTCGGCGCGCTCTTTATGGGATATGCCAATTTGAAGTCGCCACACCTACCGATTTTCCTGAGTTCAATAGCTCCAAATCCAAAAAGCTTGAATTGGCGAATTAGCTCAGCCTTACTACAGTTTCTTATCGTTTCAAACTTAACCCACTGTATCATTTGTCTGACGGAAATTATACTTGTTTGGGTCTTCTGTCTTATTCGCCTTATCCTTGGATTACGGTAAGTGAAAATTTGGGTAATGGGGAACAACTGTCTGTCCGTCCGTCCGATTGACATTGTTATACGTGGAAATCAATTTACAGGCTGTTGCGCAGATTAAATCGTTATTTTAATATTTAAGTTTTATGTAAATATTTCAGTGATTTGGCCGAAAAAAAATTCTCAGAGGTAGAGCAATGTCGCTACTACCGTATGCTGTGCGTTTCTCAAACGAATCTCGTGTCCGAATTGGGAACCGTAATGTTCGCCGCCCATTGCATCGCAATAATAGCCATGATTTGGAATCTAAGTGAAGCTGTTATTCTTCATACACCACGAAGCATAGTGCTCGGATTCGGAACTTTGAAAATCAATAAAGGATATCAAGCTCTGTGCAGCAGAGTTTACGAGGAGTCGGATAAGCTTCTGCAACAATGGAAAATAATACCAGCAAGCCGAAGCTTCAAAAAATTTTCGAAAATCTTGTAAACATATTCAAGTTCCACTCGGAAGCTTTTTCTATTACGACAGAGCTCTCATGCTCACTAGCGCAGCTCTTGTATTAGATAACATGGTTAATTTAATGATGTTAATCAATGCTTAATGATTGATAACTTCATGATAAAAATAAAAGCACGGTATTTCGTACATTTGCTAATTATTTCATAACTGAAATGGGTACCTACATATAATTGTGTTCCACAAGAACATACAGAAAATGAAGCGTAACATGGCACAAGTATACAATATGTAGAAAATCCAAATTCACTGATGAAATCGAACCGTGTGATTTGACATATATGAAAATTAAATGCTGAACATATTATGTGTACTCGAAAACATGGATTACTAGCCGTTTGCTCTTTACGTATAACTTTATCCTAAGTTAAGTATATTTTAATTCTAATTTTTTATCCCAAGAAACGTTAATTCGAGTTGGTTGATGACGGCGTCATAAGCATAAGCTTTCGGTACCATCTAGCGGCTAGTGTGATGCCGTGGAATGAGCAGGCCACTTTTGGCGTCCAAATTTGAGCCCTGGCTTTTACGCTATGTTGTATGTAGCAGTAGCAGCGTGGTGGTAGGTTGAGTCCTCGCCACCACCATTGACCATACCATACCACCACTTGATATGACACATAGCTTAGCTGGTTGGGGTTGGGGAACCAACCACCACCACAGCACAGTGCCGCAGAACGTTGACCTGTGACTGTGACCTGGGCTGGATCTTTTGCCTTGACCACTAAAGCCTTTGACCTTGACTTCAGCCTAGCACCGTACATCACTCACACGTTCGGCATTGTACATTGGCACTGTCCACCATCTTCCGTGGGTCGGAAGTAAGTCATAAAAAGCTAGGTAAGTCCTAAAGTTGTTCGACGTGATCTCTTTGATTTTGTCATATACCGTTGACCTTATATTACGATGCATAGTAATGGTAATCAATATATAATATGGCATACTAATCTTTTCTTTATTAATGTTTTTGCTTTATGGTAGTGTTGTGTGATTGAGTGTACCAGACCCGATCCCGCCTTCCTTCCGAGTGCTAAAGTTACTTGGCTACAAGATGGACGAGTTCCCTTATTTGGTAAGTCAAAAGTTGTAGTTTGTAATCACAATCACAAATAACAAACTGTCTACTGCCGGATATTATGACAAATATTCTAAAGTAATTAATTGTAACAATTCCTTATTGGTAAGTATGAAATTAAAGTTAAGTAGTGTTGATTGTTGATGATTAATTTTGTACTAATTTAGGTTATCAAGCGACTGCAAGAATATACAAGTATTGAGTTACGAAGGATTTGTAGAGCTGTGTGTTCCCGCTGCGCTGGAAGGACGAAATTGACAGCCATACAGGACTGGCTGTTGTTGCAGACGATAGGAAGCCGGGTCTCTTGGACTTTCTGCGTACTGTCACTATCAATGAGCTTAATGTCAAGCACTTGCGCTGCGAACATCCACAGTGGTTAGAACTGCGATTGGACGAAGTTAAAACACTAATTTTCACTGGCTACTTCAATCCAGCTTTTCTAAAGCTGAACGTGATGGGAATGGGTGACGGAGAACGCAAGTGGCAGAATTTAAAGAAATTATATTTCTACGAATCGGCCCTTATTTCCCAGTCGATATTCTCCAGTAATCGGGAAGCTTGGATGCCAAGTCAATGTTTGTTGCCCAATCTGAAGGAATTCCACGTGGTTTTGGCAAATGGCGTGCGGCAACAAGCATTTAACCAATTTCAGTACGGAATAGCACGGAAGGACGTTACTTTGAATGCGGAAGTTAGCGTGGTGGAAAGTGTTATGGACCTACTGGATCATAGAAGCTACGGTAACGCCCTCTTCTTATTGGGGTCAATTAGGAGCCCGGTCTTGAAAAAATTTATATTGGCCATTGGAAGATGCCTCGGTTTCTACCATATTGAAATCCTTAGCTTCATTGAGAAACATCCCACTTTGAAAACAGTAATCCTTCCCTGCCTCGTTGTATTTGATGTTGATGAAGACTTGGTTGTACCGCCTACCGCAGAGCAGTTGGCGCTTCGTGAAACGTTCCTTCAGCAGTCGAAGATGAAATCTCTTCTGCTCTCCCGATTGTCTACAATAAGTGAAATTAAATACTGGGAAGATATGATACTAGCCCAATCTCAGCTTGAAGACCTTTCACTCCTATTTGATGTACTTCCAGTTGGAAATTATGTGCAACTGGTTTCTAATATCTGGAGTAAAAATTTGCATACCCTGAAACACGTGGAAATCTGCCACTACTTCGACGCTAAGAAAACTTCAGCTGATCTGGTGGAACTGGATTTAAAATTGCTAGAAAACAGTCCGTGCTTGGAAGTATTAAAAATAAGAGAATTGGATTACGAAAAGAAACGTGTGTTCTATCCAGTCCTGGTCCCGGAGTGCAAGTATAAGAAGTCCTGTTGTGCACAACAACGCCATCGCAGTCCCTATCTCAGAGCTACGGCGGATCCTGTTTTGAAAATGGAATTGAAGAATATTCACTGCCTTCCAAAATCCCTCAAAGTTTTTAAGACAACGTTTTCTACGCCTGAAAATTTTGACGGTGTTCGATTTATCCATGAAATGTGCAACTTGGAAGAACTTGGACTAATGTCTTTGCGTCGAATTGGAGTCATGCAACCAGTGGATCAGTTCATGAATTTCATCGGAGTTGCTCTCCGGCATCGGAAGCTGCAGGTCTTTCAGATCGAAATCGGATTTACTATGAACGCTGTTCCCGACATTGGACTTGGAAAAGAGCGATGGGATGACATGGAACCTGTCGTTATGTCCTCAGCGACCGCTATGGAAACCTATGCTGCATTGTCTTTATTAATGCAGCCTAAATCCACAGATCAACTGAAGATGAGTCAAGTTTTCTTGCTGGAAAGCTTGTATTTGGGTGGCATGCACCCTGAGAAGTTATTTCTACATCAGCTTGATCAGGGGCTTCATGTTGGGAGCAATGAAAGCATCACTTATCATCGACATTATTTTGACCTTATTGAACAGGACCTTGCCACCGTCTATGGAACTTCTCAGCCGTTTGATATTGATCATTCCGGCGGAAAGTCTTACGTGGTCGCGGGAAGTCCTGAGCAAGAGCTGTTGTTGGGGTACTAAGCGCTTTCCACCGAGGTCAATTACGACTAGTCACACCGACTATTGGGAGATATACAACAGATGTGAAGCTGGACAGGGCCAGAGCTGTATTTCGATTTTGAAGAGCAAAGAACTCTTTAGACAAGGAGATCCTGCTATGGATCTTGGAAAACATGCTAAAGACTTCTTGGCTGAGCCACGACGGCTCGTTAATACTGCAAATGGTAATACATATAATTGTTTCTGTTTAGGTACTTTTTATTATGAACAAGAGAAACCATATGCTGTACATTGTACATGTGTATTAATTTCCCTGCTTACTTTTTCATTACTACAGGTACAGGTGACGGAGATGGGCCGGCGAAAAAAGATGAGCCTGTAATAAACGGACTCGGACTGGAGATGTCGAATCTTGTACTGGGAGAAACTTTAGAACTCAAGGCTGGAGATGGTCAGGATATGAAGCCTTCGTCCACTTCAATTGACTCCATTATTGATGTTGCTGAGGCGGAACTTCCTCCATCCCAAGCCATCGTAATCAACGAGAACACGTCGTTCTTCTTGACTCGAGAGCGAAAACCAGAAATCATATAATTTCTTTGGAAATGTATGTGTAATGTGTAAGTTGTTAGAAGGGAGCTTTATTTAACTTAATAATTAAAGGGTTTCTTCAGTTTGACAAAAATTATAAATTCTATATTCGCTCATAATTATGAACGGATGGTCGTTGATTGTAAGGTAAAAAAAATTACGTTGTTTTCAGTTTGACAGTCAAAAGCAATATTATAAGTATTTTTCAAAGAATTGTCGGTGTTTGCATGTAGTCAAAAGTACGATTTTTATTTCGATTCAGAGACCTACCTTTTTCAAAGAGACGCTTATATATCTAAGATTTACTTTATTTTTGGATTAGTGTTGATTGCAGTTCTTCATATCCTCAAGTCCTGTAAATGAGCGCTTAGATAATTTCCG
>VNWX01002786.1:0-11384 GCA_009869905.1 Ceratophysella communis | reverse complement strand
TCTGCACCTGGTCCAAAATAGGCGCTCCTCAAAGCATGCAGCAATGTAATTTTCCAGATACGATTCATCAGCGTTTTCTTATCAACGACCTTGTCTCACAAATCGTAGCAAATCCGCTTGCGGTCCATAAAACGTCGAGTCTTAAGAAATAAATCCGACGCTTGAAATTGAGTTGGGATATCGGAAGCTCGTATTGTTCGTCTGACTTTCCGTTTGACGTCTTATACAAGTCACTCAACACCCCTTCAACCACAATGGAAAGGAATCACAATTCACCGCAAAACCTCTCACCTCGAATGGATTATGATTATGAGCACCGGAGTCTCAAAATCTGGCTTTTGGCTTTCTCCGTGTGCAATGCAAGGCCCAATTTTACGCTTCTCTTCACCTCATTCTCTCCACAAACAGCCCTGCTCGGCTTTCACCCGGGCATAGCATAGGAGTCGTGCTCTTGCTCTGGCCATCATGCATTCTTGCTTCGTTGCATATTGCATTACGAAATGCAAACCGTAGATATTGTCAGGTACCAAATATACGTATGCTTAACGGCATATCCAAAGAATAACCCTGGGCTTATAATTTTTCTATGCTATTGATCAAAAAATTTGTATTATTAGAAGCGATAATACTGCTTTTCCGAGAAAACGCTTTTCCGAGAAAAACATTTCCAAGAAAACACTTGTCCAAGAAAAAGCCGCTTTTCCGGGAAATCCTATGGGCTGCTAAATGTGCATGGGTTTTTATTGTTTCGAACACTCAATGTGGTAAGTAGTGCAGTTGTATTAGAAGCCCATGGGATTTTAAAATGTCATGGGTGCACAACTTTTTTGTTTACTTTTTGCGAAATAGACCCACCTGTTACAGAGAAGACGACGCGACACAACTTTACACACCTTGGAGAAACCCATTTCCGAGATAACGCTTTTCCGAGAATACCCTTCCCGAAAAAAAAGCCGCTTTTCCGAGAAAATCCTTCCCGAAAAAAAGCCGCTTTTCCGGGAAATCCCTTGGGCTGCTAAATGTGCATGGGTTTTTATTGTTTCAAACACTCAATGTGGTGCGGTTGTATTAGAAGCCCGTGGGCTTTTAAAATATCATGGGCTATTTCTCGAATCTACCCGTTAATAACCCTGACCTTATAATTTTTCAAAGTCATTGTCGAAAAAAGTTTAATTAAAAGCCCAGCGGGCTTGTATTTGAGCATGAAATTTGAGCATTTCAAATGCAGAAATTTGGAAATATTGTGTTAAATTAAGCTTTGGAAATCCCATCATATAAATTGGCTCTTATTGTTTCAAACACGCATAACGGTTAGTAGAGCGGCCGTATTAGAAGCCCATGGGCTATTACTTGAGTAATAACTATGCCGTGTGGCAGCCATTGAAAATATTACTGAAACAATCGCTCATAACTTTTTGCTGTATCGCACGTCCCTTTTGAAATTTGCCTTTCAATTAAAAATGTACTGGGAAATGGAGCAGACAGAAATTAAAAAGAACTTCAGATAAGCCCTTGACATACATCAGACGAATGAGAACGGAACAGATGCTCCAGCATGCTGATCTTCAATTTCAATAAGCAGAGAGAGAGAGTAAAAGTTGCTCTGACGGCCTTTCTCCCAATCAAAACTCTATTTTCCGCTCAAGCTCATCTTCGTTTTCTGAAATTCAGTTTTATTCCGTTGAGCAAGTCCTAAGTAGTTTCCAAGTTGTTGCAGAGTGGAAAAAGTTGCTTTGTGTTTATTAGTAGTAAATGCAAGGGGAAATAAAGCATTCAGCTGCTCGTGAATTTAATTAGGACTGAGACCCCATACAGTGGCTCAAAGGATAGAAACCCAGAGGGACTGGCCCGGCTGCGGCGGCGGAGTCTCGAGTGGGCTCTCTGCTTGAGCAAACAGCCTCGTTTTCACTTTCTCTCTAATCGGACCTACCCCCTCACTTCTTTTCTTTTCGCTCCACTAAATTATGCCAACTTTTTTTTTTGAGGGCTTCAAACGGAAATTTTTATTTATCTTACTCTGCATCAACTCGGGAACCCAGTAGTCCTAAAAATATACCGTAATAGTCCGTATAGAACGATGTCAATACTCATCTTCAGTGTTTTTCCTTTCAAAACATTTCTAGAAAATTGTTGAGAAACAAAATATTGTTGTTAGAAAACAAGCTGACTTGACAGCAATAACAAAGTCAAACGTTCCGAGTTTGAGTCCGAAAGTGAAGTGATCCAGGGGCCAAGCTACGACGACTCAATCAAATATGCATGAACTCAGGAGAAAGTGCAAAAAAAAACGTCTCACATTACCCCACGCTCGCTATGCAGAAAACAGCCTTATGAAAATAATACTCTGTAAATACACTACTACTGCCTGCCTGTTTGAGCTATAATAGGCGATTAGCGGACATTTATGAGTATCATGAAGAACATCTGTCCACTAGAGGATCTAGTAACATAGGAGAAAGCAGATGTGACCGTAGAGGAAATAATGTTTTCTGAAGCCTCCTTATTTTGAAGTATCCTTGTGTCAGTGGAGATATCGGAGGAGCTTGAAAGGCAGTTGAAGCGAGGACAGGCAGGGCTCAATGTCGGAATGTTGTGAGCTGTCAGAGACAATGGGGTGTAAGCTGAAGTGATGACTCGCTCTGCTACGTCCAGAATGGACTCAGTCCTACATTTTAAAGCTAGGAAAGCATCTCAGCTAGGATCTGAGGCTGTTGCGTGGGTACTCGGGCTGTGGTTACCAGGCTAGAGTTAATTCCTGGAGTAGGGATCCTATGCTGTGGCTTGGGGAGGGTTGGGGCGGATTGACAGACAGGTGAGACTGACGGAGGTAGAGTGTAAGTCGACTTTCCTTCTGCTCTGCTACACGAAGCTACTCCTCCTCTGCTTATCCCACCCTAGTATTTCTTCCTAATGCGAAAACAGATAAAGCTATGACTCAAGCACGAAAACAGGTCTCTCTACCTGGATGGCTATAATCTAGACCTATAGTCAATCACTTCGTTATACTGCTTCGACGACAGTCAAACCTCGTTATAGACATTGTCTTCGGCATGCACTGCCTCGGACTCCAGTACTAGCGACCCGCCCTCTAATCAGCCTGATTACCCTGGACTCCGAATGTAGCAATTGTCGGGCTGATCAAGCGAATCAGCGGCATGGCATTAAGTGTGTTTATCAGGGAATGAGCCGGGTCGGACAAGTAACAAGCTTAAGGCTAGGCCTTATCAGAGTGAAATTGATATGTAATTATTTGGCATGGTCTATGGATTTCTAGGCTTGGCTCATATCGTATTCTGACGGTACAAAGGTAGCCCTTAAATTCTTCTGAATTCATCATTTTAAAATAACGTGAAGTGGAAACCGTTGAGTGGCCCAGGAGCTCATTGGGGGATATGCGGCTGCTGCGGTGGGAATTGGAGTGAGAGTGGCTGGCTGGACTGTGGGCGTTCAAATTGATTTTGTGGGTTCTTCAGCTAAAGCTAAATTAGTGAATTAGGCCTCGGAACAGTCGGAATGGGCACTTCTCCCACGACGGAATTCCGCCCGTCCATTATTATTAACGGAGCTGCTGATAACAATGGCCTACGGTGTTTCTGGCATGGTTCTGGTCCGCTCAGAGAGCAAATATTTGCTCTGTCTTTCGGTCGTGGCAAATAAATACGACTCAAGTTGTGGACATTGCGAGCTCATATTCATGTCAACTGCAGGTAATGAAGAAGGCAGGATCAATTCTCATCAATTTTCTCTACTTCTCCGCAAGCGAAACTTCGTTCTGGTGGAATTTTGACAAACTCAACATAGCCCGGCAATTATACTCCAATTATACACTGAATAAAGTAACCGAGGTTGAAATATATCGTTCTGAAAACAAGGCTATTGAGCGACCATTCCTTTCTACGCTGCTTCGGCGGTCTTTTTCTACAAAGAACCCCCGCTGTCCCAGCAGTCGGACAAGATTAAGAAATTGAGATAATGATAGGCCTCTGCGTCTCAACCAACACTGACTCATCTGACATTTCAGCTATGACAAACATCCCGGGAGTTCTCTGTTCAGAAAGCACACAAACACATCCGTCGATCTCAGCTCAGAATAGAACTCCCTGGCTGGACAGAAATATACTTTAGTAAGACCAGAAAAACGTCTTCGGTGGTGGTATAGATAGACGTAAACTTTACTGTGACTTTCTCTATATTGATTTCGTGTCTTCAATCCCAGCATGAGAATATTTCAGTCGTTTTTGACATTGTCTGGACTCAGAATTGAACTGCATGGCATGTAGTACATATAGTACTTTTAGCCATCAGCTGCCTTGGTAGGCCATGGATGGTCATGATGATCAGTTCTGTCCAGGTTTAGACCTTTAGATGACTTTATTTTCGGCTTTGAATAGCGTAGTAAGTAACTTGAAAACCAATCTGCCTCAGCGATCGCAATTCGGATCCGAAATTAGTAATTGTCAAATAGAAAATTCATTGGCTTGACTGGACGGACTGTCAGAGATATCGATGGAGAATTCCTTGGAAACGTAGGTAGCTTGATTTCCAGTAGAAATGCTCTTGTCTGCATTTGCATGAACTGTACATGGCAGATGGACAGAAATGGCTTTTTGCGAAGCGCTGCTAGTAAATGTAGCTTGTATTTGTCTGATGAGGTCGATGAAGGCGAGGTTGGAGTTGCAATTATAGGGGCAAGGCAGAAGTCGATTTATTGATATGTCTCACATTCGAGTCCGGCATATTTCCCTCAGGTATTCCTCAATTCCTATAACAACGGCCCTTTCTAGCACTGTCCTTGCTGGTTTCGCAGATTCGAACAATAGCAAGGGGTAGCAAGGACAAAGCGATGGCGATTGGACGGACCTGCACCCTTGACGACACTCGAGATGCAATCAAAGAACGCCCGTCTACCAGATGGGCCAGGTTCTGCCAGAAGCCGGTAGTGAAAAGAATAAAGTAAGATCGGACTTTACCTGGGAATCTGCATCTCGACTTCATCCAAACTGTCGGTGGGTGTCGGGGGTGCTTTCTCGAAGAGGCGTCCCGGAGCCAGGGTCAAATGGTTGCAGGACTTGAGGTGGTGCCAGTGAAATTTGGAGTTTCTCCGCTTGTTCTGCAGCGTTTTGGCCTGCTCTCTCTCCCGTCGTCTCTCCTCCTCACGGCGCTGTAAGTTATGAAGTCGGAAAAAGAATACGTTGGACATTCTGCCTCGTCGTGGCCACAGAACGGAGCCCAGCCAGCTCGGCTTGCCTTTCTCCTGTCCCTACGCCCGCTTTCTCGGCTTTCTCGCTCTGTCGTCACTCCGTTGTCTGTCCGTGGCCTGGACAACCAATATCCTCGTCCACCACACAATCCAATACTCCCCAATACTACTCGTCCCCGAGTACCTGGACGCTCCAACACACGGGAATTCCCTCACAGTATTGTCTTCTATTGTCTATTGTCTCTCGACAGCCACACTCGTCCGCTCACAGCACCCAACTCTCCCTCAGCTGAATGCTTCCTCCCCAACACAATGTCTATCCCACCCTACGCTTATTCTCTAAATTTTCATTAGCAGCTCAACTCCGCTCAATCACCGCTCACCACTAATTGAGACCATATAGGCTCATCTCTGCATCTCATCAACTACTCAGNGACCATATAGGCTCATCTCTGCATCTCATCAACTACTCAGCTCGGTTAGTGCGCAATGCACAAGAATGTATCGAAAGTCGATGGAAAATTCGTTCTTGGAATGGGTTCTGCTCAAGAATTCATTAGTCGACTATGTCTAGAATTTAGAGTCCCCAAATAAAAAGTTCAATAGGCGAAAGAGGAAACCTCAGGATCTCCACTTAACCACGTAGTTCTGTTTTTCTATTGATATCTTCCTCTGCTTTCTCCCGGCGACTTTCTCCGAGGGTTGTAGATGAGTATCACTCAAAAACGGAGTTCTGAGTGCCACAAGTCCTTCTTGCTCGCTCTCTGCTCTCTTCGGAATGCCTCTTGAAATTCTTTTCCTTGTTTGAGATTCTCTTTGTTCGTTGTTCAGGTGTGAGTCTGGTTGTCCATATGCGGCAGACTGAGACTAATTCGTGTTAGTTGAGTGGCTTCTGGGGCAGGAGGGAGGTCAGTAGTAGTGGTTGCTGGTTCAAGAGCGGCTGAGACGCAACTGGGAGACGAGGCGGGCTTCACTCACGTTTTCTTCTGTTCTTGTTTGTAGCGACGAGAGAGCAAAGGGGAGAGCAGTAGCCGGGATGCGGAAGGAGAAAGCTGAGCCAGTGAAAGCAAACTCTGCTCAGCTGCCAAGGCTCTTCTGCTCGCGCGGGGTTGACCAGTCCAACAGCTCCTGGCCTACATGTAAATAAGACAGCAGAGCAAATTCAAAAGCCACCCCAAAAGCCCTTCTGCCGGACAGAACGCGGCCTTGTTGTGTCCCCAGCACCTGGGAGTGTCTGCTGATGAATTTTTAAAATCCAAATTGCTCCGTTGTGTGCTGGGAAAGCAGGCCATGGACATTAGATTAATGGAATAGCTGATGTGTAGATTCAATATTCCTCCCTTTTAATATTTTGCCAACCAACCAAATTGCTCCGCACCTCTCGCTCCTCGCTGGATTTTAAAAGGTCAGCGCTGGACCTGGAACACAACTGGCGCTGGAGGAGTGCCTGCAGGTGACCTTGCACTCGCCCATCACTCAGGCCATCCCCAAATATATAATGTTGCTATTATATAACCTGTGACAATGCCGTGCCAATAGCGATGAACTACTGATTGTGAGCTGCTAAACTGCATATGTAACCGTACCTTGAATTTCGATAAAGCAGTGCAAAATTGAGCTTAAGCCGCACGGAATTCTCTTGTTCACGTTCACCTGTCCCACTTACTGACAAGAGTGACAGAGACAAAAGAAATTTGCTGTAAAATGCATGACAAAATATATATAAATGATTTGGATCAAATGCTCCGGGCGTAATTGTGTTTCGTATTTCATATTTTTCATCCAATACAATAGCTTAGAGATAACCTGATTGCTAGATGCCCCGATTCACATGCTGCTCAAGCATTGGCATTGTTATTGCATTGCATTCAACGCCACACGCAACAACGTCTTGCAATTTTGATTGTTCTGAGACAGGGGCATGGAACCCGCTCCACACGCCGACCTCGAGATGAGTAATAGCCGGGAATTAATCCATAATTGATTACATAAAATTACAGACCTTGCTCCACTCTTGCTTCACCACCACGGCATTATTACTGGTTCAAGGAGTAAACATGGGCTTCCTGGCTCGTGTGGGCTCGAGAATCGAAGTCTGAAATAGGGGTACTTTCTGCTGGCAGGTTAAGTGGGGCAGTTGGGTCTGGAGAAATGCGTGCAGGACGGGGGTGTTTAATTCTGGACGCTTGAATTGGCGAGCAGAGCCCAACTGCCTGGCACTTGAGTCTATAATTCATGAGCTCTTTTGGCTCTGCTTTCTTCGTCTTCCAGTGGGCTGTCACTCTCCATCGGGACTAATTAAGATAAGACGAGACTTGTCTTTTCGTCTGTGCCACCACTCTCACAAATCGGCTTCTAATTTCAGAGGTCAGAGTACTACCTACTCATTCAGTGGGCGTTGGAATTTATTCATTTTAGCATTTTAGCTGACGCCAGCTTTTGAAAAGTTGAAAATTCCTGAGTCATGAAAAATCATCGAATATTTTATTCCACGAATTTCTTGCGACAAGAATTTTTAATTTGCTTATCAATCGATGAATCCAGGAGCATGGTCGCATTCTGTCGCTTTATTATGGATTATTGCTTTTAGACGCAAAAAAAACAACGATCAATTATGCATACCTTTTGCTCTATTTACAATGTTACCTCCAGTAAGCAGCCATCAATTTTGTCAAAACTCCGTTATACCGCATGACATGAGCACACGTTAGTATTAAAATTACATACGTGGTTCGCAAGAGTTTTTAATTATGTAAATGAATGTTTGCTTACATCAGTGCAGAGAGATGCACATAAAAGTCCCCAGCGTAGATCCTCGTATGAATTATTGACCCAGGGCATTGTAAACATTAAATAATTCCACAGCTTGCATACTGGAACAACAAATGGTCATGCTATTAGAGTCATTTCCTACTCTCGGTGTTGCAAAGTGCATTAGTTGCACCCTGAAGTCATTTTGCTCTGATGAGATTGGATTGGAGTCCAGTATGGGCCAGCGGGTGAGATTTCGGCCTTTCTGCATCGTCAGGTTGTTCACGCCGGTTAAGCTTTTGGCATTGAGCGGGTCAGAGAAAGCAGAAAGTGAAAGCTGCGGCTTCATTCGAACCGCGTTCTCCACAAAGCGGCATATTATTCGCCAGTCAAAAAAAAACGCCAGGAAAGACCGCATTATAGCCCAATAAAGTTTGCTTGAAGCGAGGCTGTTTCAATTTATATGACTGCGTTCTCCTCTGTAATTTGAATACAAGCCAGTTCGATTGGAATGCGTCAAAGGAAGTTATGAGGAATTGGGCTTGACGTGGTCGACATATTCCCTGTGCTTGTCATTTAAGTGGAAAAGTTCTTGGGCGGAATTTTGACAGCCGCACAGACAAAAAAGTCCTTTTCAGAAGCATTTAACAACTCCAAAGGAGCTGGCTGCTCACCTTCTGCCGCCTATGATTGGCAGCCATCTGGAGACATTTGTGACGGACGAGGCAGTCCTGTCTCAGAGTGTTGATGACCAAAGTTGGGGTTTCAAGTTTCAAGTGATAGGCTCAAATTACACGGAGTGGGCTGAATTTCTATAGTCATTTCCAATCGATGCTCAGTCCCCAAAGACCTCACAATATCATAAACGAATTTGAAGCCAGCAAGAACTTCTTTTCTGACTTTGATCTGACAGGGCGTCCCATGAGCCAACAACGGCCAAACAACCAGGAGCAGGATAAGCATTCGTCCCAATCAATAACTACTCCGACAGATCAAGGAGATATGCAGATAAAAAGATAAAGTTACTCAGAGCTCTCAAATGACACGCAGCATTTCTTTCGCTCAACTTTTACGGATAACTGAACCCCAAGAATTGAACAATATCGTGTACCCAAGGTCATGGGATAGAACCTTGCATCTTGCGTTGCATAGATTAAGACAGTAACACGAGATTTTTAGCAGGAAAAACATGGAGTGCATGAAAGCATCTCGACTTTCTCTCCAGTAGTGTATCTGCGTGCTATACTCCAGGTAGAGTTGTCATTGGAGTGAAAGGTGAGCATCATATCATAATAACCCTGGCAAAGCCTGCCTATAGCGGCTTCTAATCGCTCTGCCTATTTCAGCCGGGGTACAAGGGCAAAAAGAGGACTGTGGAGCTCATAAATTATGAGCTCGTTCAGGTGGAAAAGCGGAAAGACGCCGAGGAGACCACACCCTTCCGATACATGACGTCAAGCCGGTATTGACTTCCTCTCCGCTCGTTCTGACTGCTTAGTTACGGGCATTCTGCATTACAAATTACAGAAATCCACTCCCACATTATGTCTCTTGTCGCACTTCATTCCCATGCAGCCCTGTCGGCTTTCAGTCAATTCTGTCAGTCAGGATTCACCATTCACGATGAGTCTAATATTCGCAGGAGTCTCGGAATTGAACAAATGAGATCGGAAAATGGTTCTTCAAGTGCAGAGAAGTATGATGTCGAGAAGCCTATTGTTTTAATCGGGTTGTCAAACGCTGATGCGAGAAGTAAGATGACAAAAGAGGCAGTTATTGATATATGCTTTCTCCACTTAATTAGTGGCTAAGGATGAGAGCGACGAAGTTGGCATGAAAGGCATCTGCTAATTGTAAGCATGATGGGTGCAGTATGCCGAAAAGCTCGACTACATGGCTGGAACGAATAAGCGGATTAGTATTTTCACAGAATCCCTGACAGCAGCATGCCTTGTCACTAAACTTTTAATTGAAGCAAAGACCTTTCCAGAAGCTAGCGTGTCATATTCTATGTTATGAGTTTCACAAGTCGGATGAACTCGCATCTCGCGTGCACATTACACTAACTGTTAATTTGCCTCGAAAAGAACAACAGATGAGTTGATAATGCGAGCTGGCTGACAGGGATCTCTATTGTTTCTTATACAACGGCGTAGTGCATATGCAGAGCTGAATAGCGTCAGGTTTCTGCCATGAAGAAAACTGGAACTTGCAAGGCTTCGAATGCAGCGCAATCCAACTCTAGAAATTCGGCTTAATACCCGGGTCAACGTAGCAAAAATGGAACGAGCTTTCAACCCAAAGATGCAGTATAACTAGTCGATGATCTCAGAATTCGTAGAACAGGTTGAATCTTGATAGGATTCACCTTCCCAGCTGCAATAATGTCTCAAATTCGAGCATTAAGCCAGACGCAAGTAGTCAATTCACATGTGCTGTGTGCATTTGTGCAAGGATTATACTACCTGGGCTGGGATTAGTTCTAGTAGTTGACAAATGACGTCGATCTTGACTTAAGCATGAAAGAATTGGGCCACAGAAGTTCTTCAGGATGAGATCTTCTTGTCATTTCGTAGGATCGTCCTTTCGTCGTCGACCGCGGCTAAATCTACTGCTGGCTGAGACGATCCATCCATGTAAATCAAATGCTGACTGCTTCATTTAGTACCGACATTTAGGCTTAAGTCCAACCAAGCAAACATGTTCTAGATTCTAGACTCTATAATTGCATGGCTTTGCTACTGCTGCATTTCAATAGCTGATTGCCCACTTAGCCAATAATAAGGCTATATAATTTCTATCTTGTATGCCTTTCAACGTTACCGATTTCCGCAAAATGCAGTGTTACGAGGATCACATTACCAGGATAATTTGCTCTATTAAAAGCCGCGGTTTCTTTGTAGGGCAATTACAGCGCAACCTTCAATAAATATTAATAATAACATAATAGGCGATGCAGGTCGAATCCGTGTTGTTCCCCAAAAGGTATATCAATCATATTTCCCCAGCAAATACAGCTTTTAATTCCCAAATAAATTATTAGTATTAATATGACACACCTAAGCCTAATTTCATTTTGAATGGTCTTACTCTTACGTTTAGAGGCTATTTCTATGTGTAATTGTAATTAAGAAGCCTTGGCAATTGCAATGTTTCTTCATCGCACCAACATCTAAAAATTACGCCGCTGTCGCAAGGATGATCTATTAGAGATAATTTCCGTTGTCGTTGTTTGCAAAGCCGCTCCACGTAGTCTTTCTTGGAATTTATGTCCGCCATTTTCTCATCTCCGAGCATACGAGAATTTTCAAGTTAGGGTTAGGAGGTAAATACATATCACGGTTGAGCGCCTTGTCCACTGCCGGACGGCCCCATGCTCCCCCTCCATATGGTCGCATGAGGCAATTAGGCCCTGCCCGTGCCCCTTACTGTC
>VNWX01002785.1:0-11385 GCA_009869905.1 Ceratophysella communis | reverse complement strand
GGCTGTGTCGGCCAGCAGAGACGCTGAAGGAAGAAGCGGATCCAACATCGCAACCTAAAAAAATAAAGACCACAAGTTGTACAACTGTCAAGGGTAGTGTCAGCATTTATTGAACTAAGTCTGCAACGTTATGTTCAGCTTACAATGGGCAGCAGTGATGATGGTCTTTTCGTTGTAGATGGAACCTCCGCAAATGTGGGAACCAAAGTACTGGAAGCTGACCTGGTATGGGAGCTCATTGGGCTCGGCCTCTTCACCTCCGACAATTCGGGTTGGCCACAACTTTTGGCTGCGGGGAAGAGCTGTAATATTGAATCAATATTTTTAGTATAGCTCTGGAATAATCGAAGTTCTTATAGTTTCGAGATGAAACGACTGCTTACCAGTGCTAGCGGCAACAAGGCCGAGGAGAACGAGAGCAGCGACAGCCTTCATTTTGTCAAAACAAAACTAGTTGTTCTATACAATTGAAAGAAGAAAAGTTGAATGATTTCCAGGGCTCCAGGCTCCGGGTTTTATAGTACTGGAAGCTCTTAGAGATTCCTTGGTCAGTAATTGTAATTCAACAATCATTATCTGCGTGTATCAATTATCAATAGCGATTGATAGGGTTCACAGTCCTCAGAAGCTATTTAGAAGTACCAGCTGAAGTGGCTTCGCTCTCGAAATTCTGAAGTTCAGGTTTGTCATATTTGCTCCAAAATTAGAACTGAAACTAATGAATTAGTTAGGTAACTGACCCATTTAGCAGTATTGTCTGTTAGACGGCATGGGAATTCCAACAAAAACCGAGATTACTCCTCAGCAATGAAGCCCTGGGAATCCCATTTTACTATTCTGATCCTTATCCTGACTCGATTGGTTGAGATTGACAATCGGAAAATGATCTTGGAAACTCCAAAAATTCAAAGGTTCTGGAAAGTTTGTTTCCGTGGTCCGTTTCATATGGAGCATTATTCCTTTAGCAAATCATAGCTACATATCGCATTAATTTTTACACCTTTGATAAATGATACAAGGTTGGTCTTGAATGTAAAACTATATTCACACAGATACTCCAGATTCAAGATCAGTCAGCCAGCATCTCTTCTGTACATGAACTGAAACCAAATCTTTATTTAACTTGATGAAGACTGTAATTCAAATTAAAAGAATTAGCTTGTGATTCATTACATTAGCTCATTCATTGCGTGGCTAATTAAGTATGAAAATTGTTGTGAATGCGACGTTATAGAATGAGCTGAGCCTGCTTTCCGCCATTTGAGGAACCCGCGCGAATCCTGTTCTTTGAACGTTTTGAGATGAGGTAGCGCTGGGATTGAGAGTGGGTATTACAGAAGTTTGGTTCGCTGTAGGCGCGCGCGCAGGAATTTTGAATGGAGGGGGTTCGAAATTTAGGATCTCGGAATATCTAGTATAAGACCATTTTGTTTAACTCTAGTTTTCTTTTGGTGATCCAGGACGGCGTTTTATTCAGAAAACGGCCACGAATCTAAGAAAAATGCGCCGCAGGCGCGAAAAATTGAAATTTTTTATTAAAATTTAAGCAAATCTTCACTTTTCGGTACTTCCTGGAATAACAAAGTAATAAATAATGCAANAATTTTTTATTAAAATTTAAGCAAATCTTCACTTTTCGGTACTTCCTGGAATAACAAAGTAATAAATGATGCAATGAAATCTGATCTGCGCCGAAGGAGCGAAAAAATTTGGAATTATAGAGGTAATTTTTATTTAAAACTTGCAAAATTTGGTAATTTTTGTCCGTTAAGGGGGGTGGGCTCGAGCCCCTGTAGTCCTTATGTGCGTCCGCCTGGTTCACTGTCTCGTTTCTCACATGGGCTTTCCGACTCCGACGCCGCCAGAGCCAGAGGATCACTTGTGAAGTTGTGACTTGACCTGCTGGCTGGCATTGCAATCAGATACCTGACCTGAAAGTTGAGTGGCCCTCCATACTGCTGGTAGGTGAAGCGACAATTACCCAAAATGGCTGACGGAGACTTTTTGGGAGTAGACAAGGATAAAGGAACTGGGAACGTATCGAAAACTCAGCTTAGAAAATACGAATACGACTGGGATGGGAACGGCTTGGTGGGAAGTTCCGGTGTAAGTTTTACGGTTTCGAGGCTCCGGTTGTCATTTGTTTCACAGGTCAGCAAACTGAGGGTAATTTTAATTATTGAACTCTGGATTAATGAATTTTCGTCTTTATGGAAGGCTTTTTAGATCCGATTTTGGAATCTCTGATTTTGGCACTTCAGGTCATTGGCATGTACACTCTTGTAATTGGAAACCGAATTTACGACGCACAATTTAAAAGAATCCGTACCGCTTTCTCTGAGTGTCTGCGACTCTTGATACTCATTCTAACTGACTACATGGCTCTTCGCGTTGTCTATAGTAAATGGCTAGGCCTCATTACTCAAGCACAGTTTGAGGTCAGTTTCGGCTTCATGTCATGGTATTTTTCAAACTACCGTCGGCGTTTGTTACTAATATTCTAATGATCTCTCTCTATATCCGATCTTTTAGGCGTGGGTCATTGGAGACTTTCGAGTGATTGCTAATTTGGCAGTGCTGTTTGTGCTGGTATTGGCGGAACAGGAACTTAAGTTAAAATTTGGTTGAAAATGAAATTTAATTTGGGATGATGGCTCGGAAGGATGAATTTTCTACAAAATAATGAGTTGCAGCAGTACATTCTTCTGTGTAGGTATGCATAATGAATCATAGGTAGTCAAGTAGTATTGACAACCAGTATAATTTTGCTATAAAATGTTGGATGTTGGATTTATTTGAATTCGAATTATTTATTTTAATAAAATTTTGTTGTTACAACTGTATAGAGGATTTCCAATTCTGTTGAGATAATGGCTCGAGGATGTGTGGTAATTTATAATGGCTCATTGATGGTAATTTATGCGGCGTTTTCGACGATAAAGTCGTTGAAATGGCTGACCTCGGTGTAGACACCTGGAAATGAAACAAAGGTCAAAGGTGTTAATATCGAGTATACGATCGGCGGATTACATACAATTAGTGTCCTGGAATAGGTGTCAAGAGTGTCCTAGAACGTACCTGGGTATCCTGGTCGGGCACATCCAATTCCCCAGGAGACGATTCCAGAGAGAACCTGTTCTCCGTTGACGGTGGAGACCATTGGGCCACCAGAGTCTCCTTGGCAGGAGTCCTTACCGCCATTGTCCAAGCCGGCGCCTGTGGTCAAACACGTTTAAAGTTAACAAAGTCAAATACAAGAAATTACTCACGAACGCATGCAAAGCGATGCAGGGATTCTGGTCATTTGAACACTCACAGATCATGCTATCGAAGATATCAGAAGCTCCATAAGCCTCTCGGCACTTGGCGTCAGTGATAACTGGTACGGTGACCTTGCGGAGCTTGTCAGCAGCGCTAGAGAACCTGTTCTCCGTTGACGGTGGAGACCATTGGGCCACCAGAGTCTCCTTGGCAAGAGTCCTTACCACCATTTTCCAAACCGGCGCCTATGGTCAAGCACGTTTAAAATTAGCCAAGTCAAATACAAGAAACACCTCATGAACAGGCTCAAAGCAATGCAAGGACTGCTCTTGTCATTTCAACTGTAAACACTCACAGATCATGCTATCGAAGATGTCAGAAGCTCCGTATGCTTCACGGCACTCATCGTCGGTGATGACTGGAACGGTGACCTTGCGGAGCTTGTCAGCAGAGCTGCCGCTCTCGCTGGTGGTTCCCCATCCACTGACGACAGCATCTCCTGTTCATTTTTAAAATAACCGATTAATGAAGTTGAACAAATTTACCGAAAACTGGTGAGAGAGTAGCTGTGGATGATCCCTTACCGGTAACGGTGGATCCAGCAGCGGCGAGTTTAACGGCCTGGGCTCCAGCGTTGAGGACGAGGTTGTCGGAAAGGATCAGGAGACAGATATCGTTTTCAATGGCACCGGTCTGGTCATAATCAGGGTGTTGAACCTTCTTTTGAACGTCGAGGGTCTGGGCAAGCTGTTCGAATGAAAGAGATTTTATGGTTAGTGTTAGTACTAGAGTACTGCATTGCATTGCATTCAACCCTGTATAAATAATTATGTGGAATCAAGACCAACCTGTTCGTTGTTGTTGGAAAGGCTGTGTCGGCCAGCAGAGACGCTGAAGGAAGAAGCGGATCCAACATCGCAACCTAAAAATTAAAAGACCCACAGGTTATACAACTGTCAAGGTAACTGCCAGCATTTAATGACCACAATCTGCAATGCTATGTTCAGCTTACAATGGGCAGCAGTGATGATGGTCTTTTCGTTGTAGATGGAACCTCCGCAAATGTGGGAGCCAAAGTACTGGAAGCTGACCTGGTATGGGAGCTCATTGGGCTCGGTCTCTTCACCTCCGACAATTCGGGTTGGCCACAGCTTTTGGCTGCGGGGAAGAGCTGTAATAATGAATCAATATTTTTAGTATAGCTCAGGAATAATCGAAGCGCCGGATATTCTTATAGTTTCGAGATGAAAGGACTGCTTACCGGAGCTAGCGACAACAAGGCCGAGGAGAACGAGAGCAGCGACAGCCTTCATTTTGTCAAAACAAAACTAGTTGTTCTATACAATTGAAAAGAAAAAGGTAGAATGATTTCCAGGGCTAAAGGCTCCGGGTTTTATACTAACTGGAGATTCATTGGTCAGTAGTTGTAATTCATCAATCATTATCTGCCTGTATCAATTATCATTAGCAATTGACTTGATTGGCAGTTGTCAGAAGTGTCTCGAAATTCTGAAGTTCAAGTTTGTGATATTTGCTCCGAAATTAGAACCGAAACTATTGAATTGATTAACTGACCCATTTGGTAGCCTTATCAGTTAGAGTTCATGGGAATTCCAACAAGAACCGAGATTAATCAATCCCTGGGAAACCCTGGGAATGAGAGCAATGAAACCCTGGGAATCCCATTTTACTATTTTGATCCTAATCCTGACCTGAGTCGATTGATTGAGATTGACAATCGAAAAATGATCTTGGAAACTCCGAAAATTCAAAGGTTTTGGATAGTTCCTTTTCCTGGTCCGTTCCATGGAGCATCATTATTCCTTTAGCAAATCATGGCTATCGCATTAATTTTTACACTTTTGATACATGATACATAAACGTTCGTGTTGAATGTCAAATTATATTTATACAGGTATACACAGATTTAAGATCAGTCAGCAGCATCTTCTGTCCATGAACTGAAACCAAATCACTTTCATTTGATGAAGACTGTAATTCTAATTAAAAGAATTAGTTTGTCATTCATTAATACATTAGCTCATTCATTGCGTGGCTAATTAAATGTATGAAAACTGTTGTGAATGCGACGCAATGGAGCAAGCTGAGCCTGCTTTCCGCCATTATAGGAGCCCGCGCGAATTTGAACGCTTTGAGTCGAGGGAGCTAGCGTTGGGATTGAGTTGAGAGTGGGAATTACAGAATTTTGGTTCTCCGACGCCGCGCCAGAGGATCACTTGTAAAGTTTTGACGTGACTTGACCTGTTGGCTCGAATCTGGAATAGCAATCGGATACCTGACCTGAAAGTTGAGTGGCCATCATCCATACTGCTGGTAGGTGAAGCGACAATTACCCGAAATGGCTGACGCAGACTTTTTGGGAGTAGACAAGGATGAAGGAACTGGAACGTATCGAAAACTCAGCTTAGAAAATACGAATACGACTGGGAACGGCTTGGAGGGAAGTGCCGGCGTAAGTTTTAGAGGCTCCGTATTGTCATTTGGTTCACAAGTCAGCAAATTGAGGGTAAAGTAATTATTGAACTTGTGATGATCATTGGTTCTTTTCACCTTTCTGACAGGTTCCTGTAGATCCGATTTTGGAATCTCTGATTTTGGCCCTTCAGGTCATTGCCATGTACATCCTTGTGATTGGAAACCGAATTTGCGACGCACAATTTAAAAGAATCCGTACCGCTTTCTCTGAGTGCATGCGACTCGTGATACTCATTCTAACTAACTACATGGCTCTTCGCGTTGTCTATAAATGGCTAGGCCTCATTACACAACCACAGTTTGAGGTCAGTTTCGGCTTCAGGTCATGATGATTTTCAAACTTCCTTCGCCGTTTGTTACTAATATTCTAATGATCTCTATCCGTTCTTTTAGGCGTGGGTCATTGGAGACTTTCGAGTGACCGTTAATTTGGCAGTGCTGTTTGTGCTGGTATTGGCCACGCAGGAGCTTCTCAATTTTGGCTTCTGTCGTACAAGAGCACGAGTGCAATGTGAATTGCTTTACGAAGTTTTTCATGATAGAACGATTCTTTTCCTGCATTTGTTTTGGATTCTACTGTTTTCTTGGATTGAAATTACTATATAACATTTTCAAGTAAGATGGAATTTAATCAGGTGAAGTGACTTCAAAAATTTACCTCTACATAGCAACTATTCTTCTAAAGTTGTTCTGGCGAAAATATTACAGAACTATTTTGTATAAATAAGTAGAATCTTCTAGCGTAGCAGCACGAATTGGTTACCTAACAAAGCAAACCCTGCTTTTAGAATCTCATTATTTATCAATCTATTGCATTTGTAAACGAAGACATGTATAATTTTGTTTGGTTGACAATAAAGCCCACGCCACGACGGGTTAGAGTGCGTCCACAAATTGCAATTAAGAGATAAGATACTAGATAGTTTAAAGGCATAGTAATTTAAGTTAAACTGTTGCACCTGCTAAACTAAAAGAGCAGGACATGAAGAAATAAGTCATAAATAAACAAACTGTACGATGATTAGTAAATGGTTTTGTAATAAGTGAATGCTAATGCTGGACAACAAGTGAGTAGAGGAAACATGACACGGGTTAGCAGGAGTCTTTTCAGAATGCATTACGTAATAATAAAGTTCCAAAGCAAGTGTCCAGCCTGCTAACTAATAGAGTTATCAATATACTGGCGTAGACATCTCTGCAGGAACCCTGCCTAGTTGCTCACTTAATTGCGTGGATTTTGTCGGCCCCTGAGACTCACTGCCCCGCATGCAATTGTCCAAAATGTTGGGGCGTCATGCCGGCAAGAATCATCTCTCTGACTTGCCTGGACACTGTAGTCCCATCTTCATCTTCCAGCGTTTTCTTAATATCCCCGTTTAGACGACCCGCTGAGCACAACCGGAATCCCCCGACACTAACCACAGTATAATACTGGCTACATAAATACCTGCACCACCATTTTCGGAGGCTCATGTCTGTCTGTCGTAGTTTGGCGTTCTGACGAAATTTGTAGTTCGCTGCTCGTTATGCTTTCTGTTCAGGTCATCGGGGCACACGACACACCACTGTTGGCGCAGTTTTTTGGAAATTTGTTTCCGCTGTTTGCGCGGAAATTTGTTTCCGCGCTTCAGAACAGAACGCAATTGCAAATTAGTTAAATCATGGCTCTAAATTTCTGATCGAGCGTTTAGTCAAACTCCTGACTTTTTTCAACGACGTATAGTGGTGTCAGGGTCAGAGCAATCCACGATGAAAAAAACAATCATGGAAGCTTCTTCCGAGCTTCAATTATTGGATTGTTATCCGGATTCTACTGACTTCATGAAGAATGAGCGATCAAGAAGACGAGATCTTGAGCCTGGGCTGTTTTTAATTGACTCTTGCTTTACGCATTGATTATACACTGTCCGAACATCTCGTCCTATTATCCTCTCCTAATCTCCAATTTACTTATGTATGAACTCAGAACATTTAATAGGCCCATAAAACCAAGAAAATAAATAGATGCCCAACCAACTGGATGGGACACAACAACAGTTCCCCGCATCTCCACTGACAAGTGTGCATTCTTAATCTCCATCAACTTGTCTTGTGGCCAAACATTTCCCTTATCTCTTGTAACATTTTGTCTTCCTAAACACAAAATCCTTTCTTTCAACTGTCGTAGCGGTAGCTGCATTTTTTAAATTTGGAAATCGCGAGCATGTAAAATGGTTTTTACTGTTAACAAAGGGTTAAGCTTGAAAAACGCTTATTCGTAAGAAACCGCGAAAATCTACGCGTCGCACGTTTTAGCTTAGAGTTCGTATTTTGTCTTTTTTGAACAATACTTTTTTTTTTCGCCGGTAAATTTTCACTACGACAGATATAAATTTTCCGGGTTTTGTTAGTATAGTTTCCCTGCATTGGAACTGGAAGAGATAGTAAGTGAAAAGTGAGGGTTAAAGATGAGTGCGAGATGTGTACTTAAGATAACGAATTTTTCTTATTAGTTTGGGAGAAGAAAAGAACTGAAAAATCTGTATTTTTCTTTGAAGAGCAACTGGAAATCTTTATAGCTGAGCCCTAACTCGGAAAGACCTGACTTTTGAGGCGTAATTACGTGTAATTTATGAACTGGGGCTCAATTACCTGTATGCTGGGTTCCCTTCTTCCACCCTTATTACACACATTATACCATTACGAAAGTAATAGGGGCTAATACCAAATACCGGAGATGACTCGAAAGCCATTAAAAACCCAAGCACTCATTCTTCATTTGAATTTGGTTGCGTTGATGATTTGATAACTTCTTTTTTTTTATTCATTCACTTATAATTGGTTTTTCTTTGCACTCTCAGCAACATAATTGCAATTTATGACTTTTAGCCAGGCCCAGTGTTCAAAAGCCTAAATCTTTGTCCTAGTCGTTTTAAATTAGCCACATTTCTAGCGTAAGCAGGAAAGCAGTGAAATTAACTGTAGCTAACAGCAAAATGCAAAGCCAATCACAAATCTCGGATTTTTAGGCCTATCAGCCATTGCTGTCTTCATGCTGAAACCGATTTATTCTAAATTAAATTCGATTAATTATGCACATTTGTACAAAAAGATCCCTCGGGGGAAGTTAAATAATTATCGTGATCGCAAAGCCGCATCATACTTGCGTGAGGTATTTCATTGAATTAATGAACGTTTAGGAATTTAGCCTGAAAGCATTCGATGTGGTAGGTAGAATAATTCGTACCTTCTAATTAAAAAGTCAAGCAGGTGACGAGGATGGAGGATGGAACCTCTTCGTCAATTTCTTTAAAAAAATTTAGGACCAGAATCTACACGAGAAAGCTGTTTCCAAGAGGCTAGTAAAAATTCAAAAATCGAAAACCCTGCAAGGCATTGCCGAGCTGTTCCACAAAGCAGTGGATTCTATTTGCTGCAGTATTACGGCCATTTTTCGTACGTTAATTAATAAATACACTGAGACCTTGTTTGTATTAGTTATTCCGGATTTGCATGTGTTCAAGGGGCGTGTCAAAAAGGAATTTACATACGAAGTGTGAGAGTTTCATTCCATTCAAGCTGTGCTGTAGTATAGATTAGCATGAAAATAATAACATCCAAAGTCCCAAGTTATAATGTAACATGAAAACAACATAATAGCTAATCTTTTACAGATAATAACTCATGCTTCATCCCATTTAAACTCAGGCTGGTGTAGCAACTACGCCTAAGCTGACAGAGTTCCTTTTGCAGTGGCTCATATATAACCAATCCTCACCCGCTCGGGGTCATAAATAACGAGGCAGAGAAGAAGGCATTTTGTGTTTATTATGCACACACTCAAACTCCACTTAATTATTCAGAACAAGACATGCCTTGTTTTTTTTGTTTTTTTTTAAATTTAGCCTGGAAGGCACTCTGAGTTTCCCCATTGTAATTGAGCAGATAGGAAATTACTCAGGTAAATGATCAATCAAGGCACAAAACTCATCCCTCATCTCAAAACGATCTGTTCCAGGACAGGCACATTAAATGAGCATAAGGTGGGCGTCTTGACGTCTAACTGGCCGATTCAGGAATTCTTTAAAAATTAGGCCTTACGAACGACTTAAAAATAACGCGAAAATCAGAATTCAGATCGTGCAACGTGCAAGACGGAATGAATCATTGCCCTGAAACCCGTAGAAAAATTAAGGCCACTTTTACGCAACCTGGAAGTCCGCAATAAAATAAAAGGAAAATATAACCGAGAAGTACTACTGATATTTGGTTTCTCTACTGCATGCTAATTTGAAAATTAAAATAACGCGAAAAGCATTTTCGTTTTACAATTCAAACTGCACGAAGAAATGAATCATTGTCCTGAAACCCGTAGAAAAATTAAGGCCACTTTTACGCAACCTGGAAGTCCGTAATAAAATAATAGGAAAATATAACCGAGAAGCACTATTGATATTTGGTTTCTCTACTGCATGCTAATTTCTAATTCCATTCCAGTTACTCATATAAAGTTTTTTGAGTCTTGAGTTTATGACTAAGCTTGCCCTATTATTACATCTCGAGCGATTAAGTCATACGGAAACCCGAGCTGTTGCTATTCATTGGCAAATGTTTCTAATCACCGGACGAATCTCTCTTTTGGAGTTATTGCATGACTTCATTAGAATGTGAGTATTTGTGCTTGGCAGGTAAGAGAAATGACTCCCTGTCCGTCTAAATATGCTAATAGGCTTGTTAGCTGGACGGAAGTAATCTGTAACATTAGATTGGAAGCTAGGAACTGGGGCTGGCAAATGCTGAGGCGCCGGAGTAATACCAGCATGGCGTGCTGAGTCCGAGGCATAATTACCACGTTTCTTGCAAATGAGAACATTGAGAAATGTCTGATTGGCTGGAGGGGGATTTGGTAGTGATAATTTCCCTAGTTATCCCATCAACCTCTATAATGTCCAAATTAGCATACAGGTCACAGAGCCTGTGGGCTGCCCGGCTTTAAATTCCGAATGCAATGGAATGTGCTGGTCTGATAAATGCTTTCGCTCTAACTGTTCTGCCATGATTCGAATACTTGATTCATTTATGGGAGATGAATTGTTTAGTATACACTGTTGTGTGCTCCAGTTCTGCGTCTCGACGTACCTACAGCAAGCAGTTTTTAGTAAGCATTGAATTGCTGCTACTTTCAAATTTACTGATATTGGTAGTATGTTTTGCTCGTACTTTCGCTGTGATACCTAATTCGATCGCTAATTTGCAGTAGAGTAATTTAGGATTTGAATTTTTCAGTTAGACAAAGTTTTGTGCAGAACCCTAGGGCGTAGTTAGTAGTCGCTTTCGATCAGAATCAGGAAGTTCTTGGATCTACTTAATTTCTACGTACTAATCTGGCAGGGGCGCTGCTAGGTCTGGCCCGGCCCTGTCTATTTTCTTTAAGAACAGGCCCTCAAGAACCAAATTTTTTGTATAAAAAAATAATGATGAGTGACAATACTTTATTGTCAGACCAAATATTTAACATTAATTAAAGTGCTTACATAGTAAATGTAAGTTGCGTAGTAAATGACAAATTCTAGTATTTTATAGAATTCGAACTTTTCTGATCTTAGCCTGTGCAAATTTCTTAATTATATCATCAAATTATATCTCCCC
>VNWX01002784.1:0-11386 GCA_009869905.1 Ceratophysella communis | reverse complement strand
AATACACACAGCTGACTTGCTGTGAATGGGAGTTTCCTGAAGCATAGTCGTGTCAATTACGTTCGGGTTTTACAGACTAGAACACACAATGACTGATCTTGAGTGAGTCACTCGGTTTTTTGTGGAAACCAGACGAAAAAATACGTCATACCTATACATTTAGTGTTTGAATGGTTTTCCGGCTTCTCTTGTAGCCCAACTTTTTCAGAAGGGTAAAACGGTATGGACAAGAATTGTGATCAGAGGGCTGTTACACTATGAGTAACAGCTAATTCGTAGACGAGAAGAAATTTAGGGTTTGGTTCGTATGTAATTTATAAAGCAAAAGGAAATCAAACCGTTTTCTGGATTTTACAAGGATTACAAGGCTTTCTTTACATTTAGAGCTTAATGTGCGGCCCTGCTATGGATTTCATACTGAAACAGTAAATTGCATTAGTCATTTAGGGTGGTTTGGATATTTCACAGTGCCCGTTTCGTTAAGCAAATACCTTCTACAAACGTTCATAAATCTCAAACCGTTGTGTTTCGCATTAAACGGAAGATGCCAATGTGAGCTGAAAATTTAACAGATGCACAAAAATTACAATACCAGCACGGTTGGGTATAATTTAACTATGTGTATCTCGATAATATTTGGATTTGGATGCATTTACCTGCTGTAAGAAACAGGTACCTAAGAAATCTAATTGTGGAAATTGGAATAACGGTGGAGCTCATCAAGCAGAAGATAATAATAGTAATGGTTTCTGACTTGGACTTTTGTAGCGTCTATAACGGGAGGGTCTTCATGTCTATCCGCTTTGTGGACTCTTCTATCTTCAAGTTAAGACATTTCCTGTTTAACTTAAATTTAAAAATGCAGTTGTTTTGCAAATTTGCGCGTCTCGCTTTAGCTACTACTTTAATATTTAGCGAAGTGATTACAGTGAAAGGATCTCGGAATTTCAAAGGGTTAGAAAGTTGAAATGCCCCTTTCGTATTTTAGATTTGTGTTGAAGTATTGTTATTAAGTAGAATTTTTAAATAGATATAAAGTTATACGGACAGAAGCAAGGACACAAGAGCAGCTTTCCTTCTTGGAAAAATTATACGAGAATGGGGAACTGGATTTCTGGACTTCTCCATCAATTGAACGTGGCACTGAGATTATGGTACACCCTGACAAACTGGCGGATTTAAAAAGAATCCTTAATTCAAAACAAATTTCTTTCAAAATAGTCATCAATGATTTGGAAATGTAAGCTCGTCAAAATTATTGCGTAATTAAGAAAATTTATAATATAGGGATTTCGTAGGTTAATTGTAGAACAAGAAGAGCAGAATCGGAATGCTACAGTGCAGCAGCTTCGGGCCAGCAAAAATAAGAATAAGAACAGCGAAATGACTTGGAAAGTATATCAACCGCTCGACGTAGTAAGTGCAAATTTACAAACCATTTTCAATCGAAGGATTTTTAATCTTTCTGTTTTGCAGATTTTAAAATGGCTGAACGGCCTCAGTCAAAAATATCCTCAACTTGTTACACTGCAAACAATTGGAAAGAGTTGGGAAGGACGAGCTTTGAAACTCGTTAAAATTTCTAATACATTTCCGAATGAAACTTCGAATAGGAACAAGTCGGCCATTTGGATTGATGCGCGTGAGTTTTTCAAAAACGTATTCGTTGTAAATATTTCTGAGGCATGTGCTAAATTTATTTACTTTTGAATTATCAAAGTTTTCCACGCACGTGAATGGGTCACAGCTGCAACTGCAACGTATATTATCGATCAATTAGTGAAACATACTTCGAAGTACTCAGACATTTTGGATCGAGTTGATTTTTACATATTACCGATAGCAAATCCAGATGTAAGAACAATTAAGGCTTTTTTAAGGACGACTTCAAGCCACAATTGTAACTATTTTGTAACAGGGATACAGTTATTCTTGGACCACCGACCGAATGTGGAGAAAAACAAGGTCAAATCATAGATCACTTCGTCGATGCCGTGGTGTGGATCCTAATAGAAATTTTTCACTCAAATTTGGTGGCCCCGGTACAAGCTCCAACAAATGTTCGCCCATTTATCGTGGACCGCAAGCGTTTTCTGAGGTATCAGAGCAAAGTTTCAACAATATTTCGATAAGTATAAAGAAATCCTCAATTTTTTCAATTTTTTTCCTTAATTTTTAATCTAGCCAGAAACCAAAGCAGTTCGCGATTACATTATGAAATCTGGTGTTAAGTTTGAAGCATATCTGACTATTCACAGCTTTTCTCAGGTAAATAAATAACAAAATTTTGACGTGGTACTGTCAGTACGCAAACTATGTATAACTGAAGCCTATTACACCGCTTTACAGCTATGGATGTACCCTTGGGGCTATACTAATGCACTACCGACCGACTGGAAAGATTTGGTTGGTGTACACGATAAAAGCATTTACCCAGCACTTTCGATCAAACCTTTAATGTTTCTATGCTTTCTTTGCGTAGGACACCTTGGCGAAGAAAAGTGTCGATGCAATTAAGGCAACTTATGGTACGCAATTCAGCTACGGGAGCTCAACTAATGTACTATATGAAGCTGCAGGTATGCTTTATTCGAAGCGATAACATTAATTATTATGTCTTTAAAGTATTCTGATTTCTTAAATCTAAAATATTAAAGGTGGCAGTGACGATTGGGCGAAGGGTGAGGCGAAAATCAAGTACTCATATACGCTGGAATTAAGAGATACAGGCGTATTCGGTAAAGCTTGATTTGTGTTGCAATTTAAAAAAAAGATTTTCTTTTCTCTTCGTTTTATTTAGTTTAACTTTCCTATTGCCAATACAAATTGAAAATTCTGGACAGGGTTCCTTCTACCTCCGTCGCAGATCTTACCAACAGCAGAGGAAACTTGGAACGGAATCCAAGTGGTGGCTCGTCATATTTCATCGCGGTAGTTAGTTTTATTTTTTCTGCATTGTAAAATGAACACCAAGCTGTAAATTAATTTTTTTTAACAATTAAAAATTTGATGCCATAAATATTAGGCTCTCAATTAAGTGCCTAAGTTTTAAATTTTAAACATACTGAATTTGGTTTACGCAGGTTCATCTCCTGTTAATAGAAACGTATTTACATTTACACTTTATATGCCAATTCTTGCTTCTACTAAAAGCTAATTGATATGTACAGTAAAATTTAAGTTGGAAGAAATGATCCGTCATCAACTTCGTCTCATAATGGTATAATGACGTAGTAAACTGTACGATGTATAGTAAGGAGTATACGGAACAGCCAGTAATATATGTAAACACCGCTGAAAAATAATGAGAAAACTTGTTTTTCAACTAGTGGACATGCTATTCTATGTAGTAATGAATGACGAATTATGAAACTAGTTAAGATTTGACTAGGTGCAGATACAAGTATGAGTACCTACATATATCGAGATGGAATAATGTATTAAAATCCTGTATATTCAAGGCATTTGTTTACGTTGCTGTAAGATCTGCGAATCTAAAGTAAATCCGCGATTGTATAATTGAATTTGACTCTTGATTATCTTTTGTCTTGTCAATTCGACAACTTCCGCTGTATTGTCATTTTTATTACCTCCTGAGTTCCTATTTTACTCTGCATAAACATGTATTCGTCAGTCAAAGTTTTCACCATGTGGTGCTGGATTTTTAGTTCCTGCCATTTAATTTGTAAGTGTAATAAGCTACAGCTTTGTTTCTGGTAAACAATGGATTTTTCAAAATACTCCAAAAAACTATTCCGACGAAATCTTTATGAATGTATAGTCACAGCCTCAGCTAATCCCACCAACTCTAATCAAAGGAATTCCGAATTAAGGATACAAGACCAAGTACAAGACGGTTGTCCTGTTATTCAAAAGCTGGATGGAGAAATTACGGAATGTAGGCTTCTTAAACCCACCGGTGGTGGTGCTAAGATAAGTTGTACATCTCAGGTGTCACCCGAAAATACATTTGCAGAAATTCGGTAACATTGTTTTCATTAACACAATTTCATTATAATACCATCACAAGACAATCAACGTTAGTTTAAGCTTAAATCTAGATGTCGACAGTTCTGGACTCCAAATCCAAGCACATCGCAGATTTCAAGGCGAACTTGTATAAATCGTGAATGGATCAGTGACCATTATAATTTTAGTTGCAACTTGGAATGTGGCGTAGCGAATTACTACAGTGAAATTAAAGATAAAGTAGTAATTCAGAAATCTAGTACGCCATGGGTAGCTGGAATATTTTCTATGGACGAAGAAAATCAACACCAAGGCTTTCATTTGACCTGTCAAGGGACGCTTATTTCTACGCGTGCTATTCTTACGTGTTAGTCCGAATCCTTTATCAAATATCAGTTACGCCACTTTCTAATTTTAAATGTTGTCTTTTTATGCGTTTAGCTGCAAAATGCGTTACATTTAGCAACACCACTGTGGATCGACGACCAGGGGATTTGAAAATCGCTTTAGGGAATTTCAAGCCGTTATATTCCATGAATTCCGGACTCTTACATTCTGTGGAAAAGGTTGTAGTTCACCACGAATACAATACGACGGATCAGAATAATGATATTGCCCTTATTTGGTTGACCAAGGTGGGTACCAATTATTAGAGTATTTAAAAATTACAATTTGATCAAATTCGGTTGAATTTCATTTACTTCAATATATTATTTCAGCCTGTCACGGTGGATGTTCATCGGCACCCAGTTTGCCTACCAGTCAAAGACGATGAGCTTAGGCTTGATGCTGAAGGGAAGGTATTTAAGTCTTAAGTCATGTGCAATGCGAATCGTTTTAAATCTAATTATGTTCAATAAATTTCCCCCTTACAGGTAGCAGTTCTAGTAGGGGAGGTATTGACTGAACTTGAAATCAAGGTAGTCGGTGGCGAAGCCTGTCGGAAATTAACTCCCGGCAAGATGCACCTTAAATACAGCAAGTTCTGTGCAGAAAGCGGTAATATTGATGCCCCTTACTTATGTTAAATAAACCTATAACGAGTTATATTATAACATATTTAGTACCAGTAATGTGGCTTTTTATAGGTCTCTCATTTTGCAAGCCGTTTGGAATGGGCATAGCCTTTCCCCACCCAGAAGTAGATCGGAAGTGGGTTCTACATGGAATTAGAACCGGAATTACAAATTCTGATTGCCAAACTCCAGTTATATTTATTAAAGTTGCTCACTTCCGCCAATGGGTGGACAGAGAGTTGAACCGTGAACCGCCGATTTATACAAAATCAGCCAACGTCCCGCTTTCCGGCGTAAACATTACGTCCAACTTACATCCTAGTATTGTACCAGCAATATTACGTACAACAGCTTCAAACACTCTTCAAACAACGCTGCGCACAACACAAACTCCGAACATTTTCCCCGCGATATATCGAACGACAACAAGGGCAAGCTCAATTCCAGCAACGGCACACGAACGCGAGCCTTTGACTCCAGAACCCTACCTTATTCCTCATTACACTACTGAAAAGACATTCGAAATTGAAACATATTTGAAAAGTACTGCTCAGCTCAAACCAGTTACTGGGAATTACGACCGCGATACCACAAGGTTCCCAAGCGAACTCTATCCTGCAGCTCCAACGAGGTTTCCGATATCGACCCCAAAATCACAAAAATCCAATCGCCACCAATCCACGACATTCGCGCCACCGCAAGCAGTGGTCACTACCAACAAAGTCACAATAGAGCAGTCGTTTACAAAAACCAGCGTCGAATCTCATTGCCCGCCTTTGAAGGCATTTCCGGTATGAAAGTCAATATGATCGACAAGTAATATGCTGACCAAGACCGTCTACAAAAATCTAATGAGGCGCATTTATTTTTATACAGGGAGTAGCCCACCTTTGCAAGCAAGATGCTTACGAGGATATTGACGACTGTTCGAATGGCGGGCAACTTGGAACGGTCGCAACACTGACCTGTAACAAATACTATAAATCTGCCTTCGGGCCATCCATGTTGCGGAAGGAGTGTATGGCGAGCAGACAATGGGCCCCGTCGAGGCCATTCGGCTGTACTCTGGGTAAGGAAAGCACGCTATCATTCTTCTATATTTGCTTTTGTTCTAATTTCGGTCAATTTTACAGAATGCGGAATTTCTTCCAACCCGAGAAGATCCTTCATCGCGAATGGAATTTTTTCAGACCGCGTTTCCTGGCCTTGGCATGCAACGATATTCAAGAAAATTGGCGATAGCTTTCAATACATTTGCGGAGCAACGCTGATATCCCGATCACTTTTAGTCACAGCAGCACATTGTATTGCTAAACCAATGATGTCTGATCCGGTGGATATGGAGGACTTAAGAATAGTTCTGGCTGCTAAAAGTAGCAATTACACTGAAAACCTATTTGATCCTATTTCCCAACCTAATGTTTTCTATGTAAGAAGTAACTGAGCATTATGAGTCTGGAAGTCAAATATATAGTCTGACATTTTTGAATGATTTGCCAGGTGAAGAAGATTGCAATACCAGACTCGTATAATGGAGTCACATTTGAAGCTGACATCGCTGTTATTCAACTGGAATTTAGTGTTCGACTCTCTGACTACGTCAAACCAGTTTGCTTTCCTTTTCACAGTAAAGAGAATTCGGATATTGTCCAGCTTCATTTAAGTCCTGAAACCAAGGGATATGTACGTACTGTTTGGTGAACTTAATTCAAATGCAATATTATAGCTAGTTTATAGTCATATTGATAACTCCTGCTTTTCCAGACTGTAGGATTCGGAATTGACGAAACAGGAAATTTGTCAAGCAGAATGAAAGAGACGAACCTACCTGTTGTGTCTCATCGTGACTGTGGCGAAGTGCTTGCTCGATTTCCATCTCATTCAATGTTTTGTGCTGGCTACCTTAATGGTTTGAAATCTTCTTGCTCAACGTAAAATTTTTCGAAACGCTTAAAAGCGATATGATTTATGATTTTAACCCTTTTAATTTCCCATTCAAGGCTCCAGTGCAGTGTGCAATGGTGATAGCGGAAGCGGTTTAGTTTTTTCGGATGGAACAGGCTTCTCAAACCGTTTTATTATTCAGGTAAGACCAATGAGTACTTATTGTTTGACATTCTATACAAACTAGATTGACTTGAATGCAATAGCTTTTATAAAATTTTGTGCATTTTTTCCAGGGGATTGTAAGCTACGGAGACTACGTACTTGGATCTCGTAGCTGCAACAGTAAAAGTTATGCAGTTTTTACTAAAGTGAGCAGTTTTGCGGATTGGGTACAGGAGCAACTGGATCTCCTCGAACCAGAATAAAATCTACAACGCTAACCCTAGGCTCTTTTACCGAGTTCATTTAAATGTACTGGGCTGCGACCTGCGACGCGACAAGGATTAATCTATTTAATAGTATTGATGCGTCCAATTTAGAATTTGCTGCTCACCGAGTTTGATGAATTCAAATTTTTGTAACACTGTGTGACCTATATATTTTTTATAAAACTAGAACTAAAATATTAGAAAATAATATGAACATATCTATGGCTATGTATGTTTCCCTGAATGCTTACAATGAGTAAACAGAAGAATTTAATTGCTACGAAACCAACGAGAATTTCCTACAGTATGGAATTACCATAAATTGCAGCTATTGTGGCGAGCGTACGATAAAAATAAAAATTAAGTTTCGAAATATGTACGAATCATCCTAAATTTCATTAAAAACATTGCAGAAAAAAATTCATGAATTTTGTTAGATAATGAAAGTTTCTTCTGTAAAACTTAGGTCATAGTTCTGCTAGAACTTGATACGTCGAATTTAGTTAGATTCGAGCACGGTGTTATTTCAAAATTACACGATTATTGAGCCTACTGGAGAATAACCATTCAAAAACCTATTTTCATTAATTGCAAAATAAAGTCATTCTTACTTTTGTTGCTCTTCCTCAGTAAAATACGCGTTCAACCTCGTGCTAAATAGAAAAATAAATTCTCATTTCCAGTTTTACCATAACAATATTCTCAATCCCATTCGAAATTATTATACGAGGATTGTTGATTGAAAATATTATTATGCAATATTGAATGATCTCTTGTATCTCTGGATGTGCGTGTGCAGATGAGAAGTTGAGGCAAATGGAACGGGAAATAAACGTTTTACCTATTATAGCTAAGTTTTAAATGTTTTGAATTCACTATCGCATTTTGAATCCCAGGTGTAAAACTGACTGAAAAGTTTTAGCCTGTCTAAAATAGCAAGTGTCGTATAAATGCGCTTTTGAACACCTAAAAGGATACTTTTTCTTCCAGCCTAGTTAGGCCACGTTCTCAATTAGCAATTTATATCTGTTCAAGCCGTTCTTTACTTGTTTAACCTTATATAAACGTCTAATACGTTCAAATATTTTACCTAAGCAAATGTCTACGAGGCACAAACCAAAAAGCCTTTATGCGAATTTTGGAGAAGAAAACCAGCCTTGGGTTACGTTTAGGCTCACTAATTTCTTAAGTTTATTTATTAAACTTTCACAAGGATATGCAGGTAATTGACCCACTACTGGGTCCACGCAATAGCAGTAAAACTCGAGCATTATAACCCGAAATTTTAAACCGTTAATTAGAATTTAAATATTTACCTTAATCACTACAAGTAACAGGGGATGATGAACCTATTTCTAAATGAATTGTAGTTTAATGAACTCTTAAGGAAAATAGTATTTTTTCAGTATGCACGTAATTGATGATACGAAACTTATTGATAAGCTGCGTGTGTGCTCAGCCGAAGCAAACACAGCAATTAAGCCTATTCCATCTCAGTTCTTAGAGTGAGATCCCGAATTATTTAGTCTGATCAGTTCGACGGACAGAAGAAATTTTAAGTCGGTTTTGAAACACTACTCCAATTCAAATTCGTACTATCCCATCTAAACGCTTGATCTTTACGTCTTTTGATGAGCATATTTACTTGATAAACACCGTTCAGAATCAACAACATTCGGTGAATAGCATGTAATAAAAACGCGTTTGCGTTTTCGCATGAGTTTTATGAAAAATGGTTCAAATAGGCTGGGGTTGAGGTTGAGGGTGGTCAATTATATGGATTGGATAGGGCTGATCAAGAAAATACTTAAGGGAGCAACGAATATCTGTTTGGGACCAATATCTGCGAGAAACTTGAATTTAACATTACACAATACTGATACAAAATGATCAGTAAATCACCCCTGAATTTTGTCAGTTTATCCTTCTCGTTTTTCTGTAACGTGGTCCAACTTTGCCCTTACACCGGGGATCCTGTTAAACATCAATTATCTCGTCCAACAAGACGCCGTCTTTGGGTTTACAATTTTCATAAATTCCATCAGCGTTGCTTATTCATTTTTGTCTGGGTTCGTTTTTTCTTACTTTTTACCTGGAAGGGAGTGCAGTTTAGAACCTACGAAGTACACGGAATTTGGTTAGCGGCTTTCAGCTTGTCTCAAGTCTGCTTCTATCAATATGACCAGAAACGTGAAGAAATCATGTGGTATGGGAACGCCCTGTTCGACTGTATTAATAAGCATCCAGGTAAATCCAGGACCAACGATTTTCACGTAAAAACTGCCGCAAATCATGTTTGCCTTGAATTGAATAGGGAAGAATAATACAAATTCCGAAATTGTTAATGCCGGATGTTACATTTGTTTTGCGATTTTTCTTAGCCGAAACGAAAAAATCCGGAACAGATTGGATTTCACTGGGAGTAAAGTAAAAATGAGCGTTGTCATCTTGTTTATTCATCCATCTGGTAGAAGCAGACTTTCATGCATTATTTAAAATGTTTACTAATTTAGACAAAAATAAAATAAAATCTTTTTGGGGGGTTTATTATCAGCTCACTCCTTCCAAATGATCGACAGCCCGTGTTTGCCAAGCTACACCAGCTCAATGTTTCTATCCTGTGACACATCGGAATCAAATAAATAATGATCACTTTATAAAGAAGATTCCATTTTTGCTTCTGGAAACTTACATCCCAATGACCGTACTCTCAAACTGGTCGTTCAACTGGACTATGATTTTTCTTGGATTTGCTTGGATGAAGAAGGAGCTTAAAAAAATTAGGTACACCAATATCTTTTAGCTCGTCACTATATTCCTATTTAAACGACGTTGACGCTTTTCAGGCTTGACTCTACAGCCGTTGGCGTTAAATGTCCAAATTGCCCATTGGAAAGATACCGAATGGTTCAATTCATTAGCGGAGTTCTAAACGATACATTCAAGCTCTATCTGGAATGGTTTCCCTCGCTTCTGCTTGCAATTGTGGCTTTCAGCATTTTTGCCTGTATCAAATTTACCAACTTGCCGATAACAACTTACATCATGGATCCCGCTTGTGGCTCTCGCTGTCTCTATGAATCCATTTCTGCTCTCTCGTTACCAGGCTACTTGAATCAAGAAAGCGTTTCGACGCTCTTGGAATGGAAAGAGACAAATCGAGTCCTCGAAACCTCTCAAGAGCATGGAAATACGAAAAAATACGTGGAAAAACTGCACAAGTCATGTAAAATAATTTGCTGCAATTCGGGATCCTTGTATACATTTGAGAATTCCATTGTTCTGGTAAATGTTGACCTTTGCATACAAGTAGTTGTCAACTTGCTGCTGCTGAGCAAAAGTTTCGAGTCAAAGGAATCGTTACGCTAGCTTTGAGGCACGCTGTTCATAAATTAAAAGTAAGTACCTGCATTGAAAAAGGTACCTAGTAGAAGCTAGTAGTGCATTCTGTTAAGCTGGCTACTTAATGTTGTAATAATTATTGAGCTCATTCATAAACCCTCAACTGTGGATGATTTTGGGACGAAAGCATAAATAGATTAGCTTTACTGGCTTAAATCTAAACCAGTATTAAACGGTATTGATATTTAGCTTTAGTCTTGAATAGTTATTCTGTCAGCAACATATGTAGTGTAACTTGAAGACAAAAATTTCAAATCTTGGATTAGTGATAACTTAGAATCAAGCATTACGCTCAAAGTATTTTCAAACACGCACAAACAATCATAATCAGCCACTTAGACGATGTAGCCACTTAACATGGTCAAACCTTCTGGTCCCAAATTGCGGCGAGGCAAGTTTGTTTACCTAGTAATATGGTATATAATGCGATTTAGCATACGCTACAAAAACCTCATGTCAAAACAATCAGCAAGCTCAAGTAAGAAAACTCAGCGGATCTACATTTAGGCTCAGCAGGCTCCAGCACCCATCTTGGTCACAAAATTCATACTATATAGATATTTTGCAAGATTTTAGACCAGAAGGTCTACTGGGATGGTCTTGTCTGTCTGTCTGTCCGTCCGTCTCCAATCGCGCTATGTGCAACGGTAAAAACAGCACGCACCTCTGCAGCTATATCTCACA
>VNWX01002783.1:0-11390 GCA_009869905.1 Ceratophysella communis | reverse complement strand
CAAACTAATCATAGTGAATGTGCTGCTGTTGAGTCATTCTAAACGAACTTTTCCTAAATAGATATACGTAGTGGTAAATATAGGTTACTACATTATTCCGAGTATATGTGTCCACTCTCTAGAATTACGAATTGAGAACAAGCTTCTAAAGCCTACGACTTTCACTGTCAAACGTGGTCTAAGGCACGGCATTCTACAAGCTGTTTAGCTTATGCTGGACACGAGATACAAGGTTAAGTTTAGTGTAGAGCCCGAGTCCATATTTAGGCCGGACAATGGGGACACTGGGATGTCCGAAAAATCGGAGTATTCACATTGCGTGTCAGTTCTAGGCTTCTATATGGATCGACACAGAGAATTAGCAATTCAATATACGCTTTATCATGTATAGGCTTTTAAATGGATATTTTTTTTAGACAATTTGTCCGATTAAACCATGATATTATGCCGAAATTCTGCGGTTCATCAACGGGCACAACTTCTAAAATAACGGGCAAGCAAATTCAAGCCCTGAGCATTTGCATAATCCCGTCTGCCACTCGCATGAAACAATATATCTACCACACCCCTGACAGCTCAGAAATCCTCCTAAATTCGGCTTAAAACCTAACCTTGAATTTAAGCAGAGTCTCAATTGAAACGACATTGAGACCTTGTTCTTTGATTTGACATAAATAAACCACAATTATGAATTATGATGGATGGCTCAAGCTCTTAAAGCTTCCCATAGAAGTGACTCAGCTACAGGCACTTCTCTGGTAAATAAATGCTTAAGTTTTAAATTTAGCAGAGACATCAAAAGAGGCATGCCTAAGTCATTATTTACTTGAACCAGATCAACATAGAGAATTAGGTATATTTTCATATGGGAATTTAAATAGATTGTAAACAGACTGATGGTCAAAGTCTGAAAGAATTAAGGCTCACGATATTTCCATTAAGAAAAATCTAGTTTCTAACCTTGACTGGATTTAACAACTTAACTAAAACTCTACGGAAATATATCATATCAGCAAATCCAAAGCAAAATTTAAGTTAACTATAATTTTTAATATAGCTTCGCCGATACATGACAAGAATCTTATTGTGCTTGTCGGCGTTAAAGCTTGCAAATTTAGGTGTATTTTAATTTACCAATAAACTACCAGTGATATATTGTATCCTTAGGACGCCATGCCAGGCATCCAGAATTTTTTTAAATTTGATTTTTCTGCGCTGTTAACGTGTCATAGCGCCAATATTAGGTATTCTGATCTGTCGCCATTTCAAAACTCAAATAGTTCCAAACCTCGTTTCGTGTCAAGTAGGGAATTAGATTAAACCAATACTTTTGTTTACTTCAAAACGTTTGACTTGTTAAATACTTCTAAAAATTAGCTGCAGATATGGTCCGTATAGGATGGTAATATTCTGTTGCAATATTACACGATTCTCTCTATATGCACACCCGCAGCAGCTCATAAAGTACACTATTGACCATAACTAATTAAATAAACTGAAATTCTCGTCATAAAAATGACCAAAATGACTTAAGACATTCCTATACCCTACTTAAGACTGAGAATAATTTAATTGATTTAACAGAACAAGCTACCACCACAATTGAAAAGGCTTTAAAATATACCTGCGAGACCCTGAGCATGGAATTAATTTATACAGGATTTCAAATTAAATATTGAGTGGCACCGATTGTTGCATTTTTTAAAAATACGTGTCAAATATATTATCTAAATTATCAATTTTAAAATGCAAATTAGCTTGTTGTATATTTTGATTTTGACCTAATTTTAACAAAAATCCAACGGTCCGGTATGATTATTACACCGGTCGCATATTTATCAATCTAGTCCGCGTTGAAAGTCTTCAACCCAGTCGTTATCCCTTAGTTTGACTACAATTTTGCGGCTCAGATCAGAAATTTGAACCTTCTGATTTTCAGTTTTATGAATCAACAGTTTTTAAGCATTACAAGAAAACACAGATGAATAGGTCGGTCGTCAAGACTCAAGACACCATGCCACAGATAAAGTCAGACGACGCTCCTCTCAAAAGCCTAATGAGTTGGACGAAGACGGCAAACAAGTTCATTTACAAAAGAAAGTCATGAATACCATAATTCTGACTATGTACTGGTGCCATACATAACATAAAACTAGTCCGCCTACACGCAGATAATACTTAACAACAAATAGTAAAACTCGTAACCTAGATTCGACCAGTCTTAATGCTTTCAGGCACTTATTATTGCACCGTAATGATGTCCACTTGTCTGTCAGGCTAAAACCCGAGCTTACGGTTCAAGCAAATCTATTCATTCTGAGACACTAGAGGCTTAAGGCGCTGCCAGGTCGTGTGTCCACGTCAGAAATCCGTCGGTATATTCGGTAAATCGGGTTTAAAAATGCTAAAAATTAAAAAATGTTGTCCTGCCCGACAGCAAGCTATACGTTCGAGTGATCCGTAAAAATGTCCGAAATTTGACACTCGCCCAACGACGAAAGATCGCAACCCAAATGATCCAGCATCTTTAAAATCGTGTCAAAGACTCTTATTGCATCTTGAGACGCATGCATTTATCAACTTGTAATTACAAGGAGGCTCTGGCACATAATCATTTGATAAAACTCATTTACCGTTATTTCGAATCTTACACGTTATTATGCTATGCTTGTACTTATTATGATGGTAACTTGACTGACCACAAAAATGAATACCTTTGACTATCGTCTGAATTGCATGCATGCATGCAGAGATGAAAGATCCTATGTCCGCATGCGTGTCTTAGACTTGTCCCAATTGCATATTATGATATAGTTCGTGAAGGAATGTCACGGTCAGACCTCAAAGTTACCTTAAGATTAGTGCTGTGCAGTGCAAAGCAAAATAGCTGCCAAAATATATTAAAAAATTATACAGTATCTTTTTAACACGGGAATGATTCATGCGGATTTAATCGGGTATAAAAGCATGGAACCGTGAAACCATGCAAAATATAAAAGACACGCATAAGAGTATAGGTCGGGCAGAAATGCATCAGATTTTGGAAAGTCGAAACCTTAGAAATTAATTAAAATAAAGCTAAATTTTAAACTAAGAAAAAATGCCGAATCTCTTCTGGTTGATTAATTTAGGTAGGTCAATTAACATAATTTATTTTTCAAAAATTAGATATTTTAATTGTATAAATTCATTGTTGAACCCTTGCGCAATACGGTAATACTTGAAATTGCTCGAAACATTGCTTGACTGAGACTTCGTCTTCCTTGAGAATCAATTGCTGACCTCCGACCTCCTCAGTCGCAGTCGCCATACTTCTGATCATCTTCCGGGATATAATAAATGAACGGCTGGTTCCTCTTCTCCACTAAATATTGCGGGGTCACACGCTTAATGACATAGCACACCTTCAGGATATGCGAGGTAATAGTTGGATCTTCTTTGATCGGTTCTGGACGAAATTCGCAATGTGCAGCGTGGACGCGGCAGTCTAACCCGTTGAGAATTTCTGGACAGCCCAGCTTCCGGTACGGGCAGCTGAAGTTACAGACGTTGACCACAGTATTGAAGAGTAGGGTATCCGAATGAGGACCGATTCCGATGGGCTGTTCGCAGAAAATGCCGGTTTCCTGCTGCTTTACCGGGCATTTGCCTTTCATACGGGCGTTGCAGTAGCTGCAGAGATGATGACCACGGTCGCAAAGATACATTCTTCCAGGTCCGAAATAGTCGCATCCTCGACACCTGAGGTAGTTTCGGCGTTCTTCTTCGTCGTCGGTGTAAAGGTCAAGTCCCACGATTTCGGGCTCAGGTTCGGACGAATCAGCAGGATTAGCTGTAAGCACTTCCGGCATTCTTGGCTCCGACAGGGCAACCGCGGAACTAGAATAATAAGAGCGAAAAACATATAATTTCAAAAAGATGCAAAACTTGTTTATAATGTAGAAAACTAGAAAATTGTCGAAATAAGACAGCTAAAAACAAAATGGCGTAATTTTACTAATTTTTATATAATAGCGAAATTCTTACCTCTCATCCGGCGTGGTGGGTACCGGTAGCTTCAATTGATCTCGATTATTGACTATGGATTTCATGCAGTGGTCATAAATATGCTGATACATGACTGATGGCAGATTCTGTGGCACTTTTAAAAATTTAAACAGCTTTCACCGTGGCTCGAACACTTTTGAAGGTTGTTGACGGGAGAAGCTTTAAATGCAGTTTGAGGCATTTTACCGAAATTCCAGGTACTTGTATAAAGACTCCATATTCATAACGAATGACTCTGGCTGCAGGGATTACGAAATATTGTCTATGGGTCAAAATTATGCATAGCACTGCGTTTGAGAGCGTTCTAAATACGCAATTATATGTTATGTATTGATTTTTCCTAAACGCCTGAATTAACGCTAATTATAATCAGGGCTGAAATTGAAGCCATGCAGCCATGCAACCGCTCGGAAAATGCGTTGTGCGTGTCTAATGCCAGAAATTCAAAATACACGAAAAATGCTTGCGAATTTCACTTTAGAATTTGTCCATATGTAAAGCGTGCGACAATTTCTCATGCTAAAAAATGCACAGTTAGTACATACCATGCAATCTATACAAATTCAAGCATCTTCACTAATTCAATGTATTATATAAGTTAGTAATTTGCATTGTACCGTGTAGCTTTGTCGGCTATCCACTCGAATCTTCAGTCTTCCACCATTCACAAAATATATTTATGCAAAAAAAAAATTACGATTGTTTTCTTCTTGTCTCTGTAGACACAAGAAATTATGAAGCCTGTTGTTCACACTTTCACATTACACAATTATATGAGTTAGTTAGTAGTAGCGGTGACAGAGAGGCAGTCAACAGACCAGAACGAAATATATATAAATTCTAATCAACACTTTTGCAAGGAGCTACACGTAATTGTGTACACTGATTGGCCAAGGCTTAAATAAATGAGCATCTTAAATAACTTTCTTATTGTTTCTACAGGCGGACAGGCTGTAGCTATAAGGAAATTCATGTATAGGCATTTTACATGGCCTATTTAGGGTTTAAGATTCACGATCGGACTATATAGACAGGTAACCGAAATTCCATTTTACCATAAACGAAGCTCAGCTTAATAACTGGCCTATAAATACTCTCATAGACATAAACAATGGGGGTGGGGAGGAAGGAAACAATGGAAGTAAAAAATTGTAGATGCACCGAAGAAACGACCCAGCCTAATTTGAGGCATAGGCAGGTTTAACTGCATGTCGACGCCGTTTAATTTTTTTTAAAGTAAAGCTTTAATCGCACACTGACGATGTCAAAAATCTACGTTTTATTATTTAGTCGTTATGATTTTGTCAATCGATAATTAATTTCAGTCGGTATTAAAATTAAATTTTTAATAATGGGCGAAATTTCATAAATAAGGGACAAAATAATATAAATCTTTCACGAAATTCCAATAATCGACAACCCCGTAACGATCCGCTATCTCAGCCTAATATACACTGCCGATGCCTGGCTATGATACGACGACGACTTAACAGCAATATTTAATTCATGGCAGCACAGCGTTAGCGTTAAACGTGAAAATTACCTGGAACAGTGTAGGTATCTCACAGTACTTAAGTAACTGGTTCGTGTAATCTGCTACCTATTTATCATTATAAATTACATGGATCTTTTCACGAGATGGAAAATGCAGAAGCATCCAAAGACTCGAACCTTGACTAATGACTACGACAATAATCTTCTGTGACGAATTATGTGAGATGAATCAGGCATGAGGGCTAAGGCATAAATATTCATAATCATAAGGTTTATATTATGTCGTATGACATCAGGTTCAGGTAGCATTTAGCAGGTATCCAGCTAATTATTATGTGAACGTGACAAGTACAGGGTCAAAGAATGAAGCTTTGGATTGCTGCAATTTTATTAATTTAGATTTTATAGGCTAGGTACCTACCGGCTAAAAATTAAAATGACCCGTTATTATGCAAGTTTTGCCCATTAGACGCGTTTGAGCTAAACGGGAATGGCGTTGAACTTCACAAAATATTAATTTAATTTCGTCGATAAATAGCGTAATTCTTTAGGGATATTCACTTCGTATTTCCGATATCCAAAATTCCATATAGGGCAAAATCCGATTTTAGGCGATAACCTAACCCCTGAAATTAAATGCTTTTAATCAAAAATTTACCTCATTCTCTCGTGTTTCCGATAATCTTCAGCCTTAAAAAACTTGATTTTTCTCACTCGTCACGTCACAGACAAACTATGGCACTTGAGGGGCACTTCTCGACTGAGATAAGATGCTCTTGACACTTCCTAATCTCCTGTCAAGTCCATACACTGCCTTTGGGACTCTCTTTTTAAAAAAAAAACTTAAAAATACAGGAACAACAGAAAAAAAAGGCCACGGTCGATCCAGAAAAAGTGAAATGGAAAATGTAAACTTCCGTTCTTCCAAGAAGAAAATTACAACCCCAGTAGACCAGCCAAGAAACCTTGACTCTGAAACTTCTTCGTTCCTCAATTCTCAAATACAAAATACACACAAGGGCTTGAAGATGATAAGTCCAAACCCCTGAAAATCGTATAGGGTTGCACTCTTGTTGTTCGTTCAACCTCCCCCTACTTTAGTCAAGAAAAAAATCAAACGCCTTAGCTCTACCCAAACCAGCCAGCAGCTTCGAAAAGATGCATTGACGATGATGGACCAAACCAGAAACCATGAGACCCGAGAGACAGACGCACCCTCATTCAAAGAAAATTCTCCCCAAAGGGATGCTCGTGGAAGAGAAGCTATAGATTTACATGGGAAATAGCATACTTAGGCTGTTCCTGTAGCCCTCGTATTATCGTGTGTGCAGTTGAGTGTTAAATATTTTCAACAGCCTTTGAAGCTTTGATGCGTTGATGATTTGGAGTCTCTTCTGGTCTATGTAAAACTGTGTAAGTTTAAGGCGGTGATACAGAGCTGAAAAGTTTCATATATTTTTGCCCAAATTTTCAAAAATTTAGCCCTTGAAAACACGATTTAACAGCCCAAAATTTTTAAGATGATTTTTGGATGATTCCAAGTCAGGTTAGGTTAGGTTAGCCTTGAGATAGCCCTGAATTTCACAAATTTGGTCCGAATCGACAAATGTGACATTCGAACGGCCAGTTTAAAAAATGGCATTTCGTTTGAAGAATCACTGATCTGTCGGAAGTTCTAAGCATTAAAGGAAGAGGGGTTCATTATTTGCTTGAGAGGGTATTTTGTGGGCATAGCGAGACATACGGGGCTGTGTGTATAGTATAGCTGTTGAAATTATATATGTAGTATTGCATTGTTACAGAGATGGCTAACTTAACGTATAGGGCTTTAAATGCTGCAGTTCTGGCATAGAAAAACACGGCAGGCAACAGCGCAGCAGGTATATTTTAGTTCATTGCACAATGGGTACCTACTTATGTCCAGGATGTTTACACGTTTTTTTTCTATTGTTATTTTAATACATGCCACGTAAGGTATGTTAGTTCGTGTCGAGTTAAAATTCAATAATTTACAAATGACGATTTTACTATGGGATTTGCTTGTATTGGGTGAAGCATTTTTTTCAATTACGAGTATGCATAACTCCAGATCAACTTAACGTTTTAATTATATAATTCATCTATAATTTTTAATATGAAACACTTTTTCAAACGACGCCTAAATACGTTCTCTTAAAACTCTACCCCGAAATAAATCTGGCTCGATCTTGCATTTTAATATAAACCATTCGCATATATCTCTCAAATCCTATCGGTAATTTAAATATGAACTTCGTTAAATTGACTACATGAGGGATGAGGGCAAAGCATGCTGAAAACTCATATTAATCAATCCCCTCATTTGTGGCCTGCCTTTGAATTTTCCAAAACCTGAAACTTGTCTCCGTCCGCACTTCTCACCCTAATGCCCTACTTTGCCAATACAAAATACAATACAGTTGGTTTGAACTCTGGGCAGGTATTATTGCGAAAATGTAGGTAATTCAATGCAATTCAGAATTATTTAATGTAATGCAAGCCTCAAGCAGTTAAAGTTAAGGGTGCGTTTAGCTGGGCTGGGTTAAACTGTGACTTAAGCTTTTAAAGTCACAATTCACAATGTAATCATTATTATTACATAGCTCTCCGGCAGATTCACGTAAGATTAGTTAAGAAGAAGCTACGAACCTGTTGAAATGCATGGGATTCTAATCTAAATTGCAGCCAGTAATAGCAGGTAAGAGTTTAATAAATATAAGTGGTGAAATATATGGTTAATTCGTCATGATGACATGTGAGAATTGCAACCGGAAGTGAAGAGTTATGACATGAATGCAGGGTATAATTACTAAGCGTAATACACGATTCACGATAGCATTTCCCAGACCTACGGCAAAGTACATGCAGTATATTTACAGGTAGATAAATACGTAAGGCTTGTTACGAGATTAAATTTAGGTGACTCGTAAGCTTTATTATTTTTTTTGTAAGAGATTTTAGTCGAAACTGAAATTAATTTTCGGAAGTAATTAGGATTTTCAAGTTGAGTGTCCCTGCAATGTAACTTATTTTAAATAGGTATAATTTTATCAATTCACTAAATTTAATATTTTTGAACGACATCAAATAGTTGATGTTTTTCGAGACTGAATCATATAGTTAACCTGAATTTTATCCGAATTTTTAATTTCAAATTGAAGCATAGGATTTCAAAATCCTAGCTTTTTTATACTACAGATCCGAGACTTTCCATTCGAGCGAAAGCTCAATGAAGGAGAAAGCGAGGAATGCTAATGAAAATCAATCTCTGCCATGCATTAGCCCAAGTTCTACTCAGACAGTTCCATTTCCATTAGAATAAAATCTATATTTAGTCCCCCCAATTTCCTCACCGGAGATATCTCACTTTAATGTGCAAACTCTGCCATTATACTGCGGTTTTTTCCCCACAAAGCCCATAGCCTGGCGTCGGTTCCCTTTAGAATTAGAACCACGGAACGAACCACTAAACCCCCCTGTGCGTGTGAAAATGAAAATACATTTTTTATTGAGAACGAATTTCGCCTTGACAAACAATTGCTTCTATTTTGTGCACTATTTTCGTAGTTTTGAGATTTAGTAGAAGCATATTTTTAGTGTAAAAATCATGATTTAGACGCATTATTTTAGTGTAAAATTATAGTTCCACCCGGTTATCCTGTCGATCGAAATAACCAACGCAGCAAAGTAAGCGATGACCTGAACACAATTAGTCTATTTAGTATACTTACTAAAATATTAAATATCGAACGGCTTTCATTTAGGCAATTTTTATCACGCAAATTCCGAATATGAATATCACCGCATAATATTGCAATTTCAAGACGACATATTTAGCTTGCTTGGGCATTTCTACAGTTTATTATTAAAATTATAGATAAATCCTATGATTAATCTTAATACCGTGTGTGCCCGTACAATTCCCTGCACACATGTATCATCCATGAATTGTACTTTGAGTGTGTGAGATGATGAGCAGGACAGGGTGGTACAGAGGTCACTTCAATTGAGGAAGTTTTCAATCACATCCTAATTTTGTCCATGTAAGCCAAAAGCTTTACTAATATAAGCTGACTGCTGAGTTTATGGTTCGTGAAACACTGTAATTACCCAATCTCACTATCGTAAATTTAGCTTTGCCCTGACATGACCTCAAATCAGAATAACAAGAGATGAAGCTATTTATAAGCCAAGTAGTGTGAATAAAGTATAAAACATTTACACTGTAAAATGATACTTGTTTTCAATTACGCATGCATTTCTTTCAGGAATTAAAGGTGATACGCCTTTAACATTTAAATATTGATTTCAAATAAAAAACAGACTCAGCGAACCAATGAACTATTGATTATTTTAAACTCGTATTTAATTATAAACTTATTTAAATTTTAAGCGGCGTGTTTTTTCTGCTTCTGAATTCAATTGCAACTTGGCGGCTTAGAGCGTAAATGCACCCATCAAGCTACTAAAATGCTCCAAAACGGCAAAGCTTTTAAGTACCGGATGTTAATCTCCGATAGATTGTTTTACTTATCTATTACCGAAATATCCCAGGCTAAACCTTAACCCTTTATTTCAGTCAGACAGACGCGGGTTTGCATGCTAAGTAGCTGTAAGTAAAAATTACTTGCTACTTCCTGGACATTGTGTGCATAGTAATTTGAGTATCTAAAAGCATGGTTTTCTTTAGTAGTGGGGAAAATACAGATGCGCAAAGATGCAAGTCTGGTTGCCTGTAAGGCTATCTGAAAGGAAATTCAATCATTTAGTCTACACAAAGCGTGCCAAGCTGCCGTATTGTCAAATTTCCGCTATCAAATGTCTGGGCAATGCAACGCAAATTTGCAATTCGATCAATACATACGTGTACGGACGGACGGACAGGCACCCTGTGTTCTGTATCAAGATTAAATTTCCTATTAGGCTCGCGGCTATTTATACCTACCAAACATCCCGGTTATTTTTTCTCGATAAGACGTACGACTTGGGCTACTGCATTAAATATTGAAAATTACCGTTATTGGCATTGGCATCCACTACCGCCTGCGTTGCCTGTAGCCCTTGGCATTGGCATTTAGGCAATATATTGGCCCTGGCCTTGATAGACTGACAACTTATATCTCATTGTCTTAATGAGCTCTGATTCAGAATTAAAATTGGATTGAAAATCAAATACCACATGTGTGCGTGTGGACTAGATTTTCAAAATGAGCCAAGTAGACCCCATATAGTTCACTGAAAAGGAATCTTAATCATGAATCTTGCCCCAGTTTTTGACCCCGATCAAACACATCAATGCCACGGTGTCAATCATTAACGATCACTTACAGTAAGTTGTTTGTACCACCTGTACCGAATTCAGGGTCATTTTTTGGTTGTAATTTTTTAGTAGATTGTTTGGATGTGCAATGCAAGGTACAAGTGTAATTTGTTGTAAGTGGTTCACTATGTCCAAAGTTTAATTTCGATATTGCATGCAGGAGTGCAGTATAGGATTTTATTGTAGGGGTTCGCTCAGGATATTTTATGATTTTGCCTTATTTTTTAATATATTATTTGTACTTGCGTGCCAGTCACTAAATTAAAAACAAAATATTTCAAAGTTTTGTTAGAAGACGGTTTCTAGATTTCTAGCTTTTTATGCATTTCGATTTCGAGCGTCGGCGGCAGACTTTTCCATTAATTGAGGTATGGCGACCAGTCGCCTGAAGTTAGAGGGATGCGCCGGCCGCCGACGCCGCCGCCGCCGGACGTTTTTAGTTCAATGGCTGCCGCCGCCGCCGCTGACGAATTTTTCAGCGCACGCCGCCGCCGCCGCCGCCGGTAGCTAA
>VNWX01002782.1:0-11391 GCA_009869905.1 Ceratophysella communis | reverse complement strand
CATGCAGGGATGAGTTATAGATAACTCAAAAGGTAGATGATAATGAGATGTTTAATTGATCGGGTGTTCAAATATGCCTTCCCCAGTCTTCCCGAATCGTAGATCGGGTAACTTACTAGTTTTTAATAAAACCGTATCCGTCCGAATTGCCGCGAACAGAGTGAGAATAACAAGTAGTTCCGCAGCTAAGGTGACCACTGGAAGTAAGAGTTTATATGTGTCCATGCACCATGTGTGGATGATAAAAAGGGCGCGATATCGAAGTATTACAAATTTGTCGGAATGACGTAATCCACGAAGTGAAAGATGTAACGTACTCCAGAAGTTGTAGGACAGGCGGAATTATTGTAGAGCAGAGAATGCATGCAATAATTTCTGTAACAATGAGAGCGAGCAACAGGTGAAAATGTTCCGGAATAGGTGCCGGTGATATGGCTTCTATTATCACAAAGGCGTTGTTCAAAAAACTGAATTTTCTGAATAAAACAACCCGACAGCCGCTGGACCCACGAAAATAACCGTAAAAATGCCTAATGCAAAAAGCACCGTCGCAAGTTTTTCCATTCCGTCAGGATCTTTGTTTGTTTTACCGGCCATTGAGACTGCAATTTAGAATTTAAAGCCTTAAACGGTATGTTAGCAGTACAGCAACGGGATTTTGAAACCATTTTATATGCCTTTTTTGTCCTCGAAGTTATCAGCCTTAGTTAAAATTATTTTTGAGTAGTGATGCCTGAACGTTTGGTGCCGAATAGCGATTTTAATGTCAAACGGAATATTTGGCTTGGCCCTTTCAACTCGAATATCACTTGGCCCAATATTCGGTTTCCGGCAAATACAAAAAATTCACGGCATCACTACTTAAAATTAGTTTATTTCTTACGACATTGCTGATCTAGATTTAGAATTGAATTCATATTCCAGGAGACATCTTCGAAATGATGCAGATATATAATCTGAGAAGCTATTGAGTTGTAGATGAGCAGGACTACAATCAGCGCCAGGAATTTATCCAAGTCATAAGCTTTGGGGATGTCCAGCAGGACCAAATGTAAATAAATGAGAGTGAGGATTTGGACGATCAAATAAATCATAGACCTCAGATTTCCTAATCGAAATTTGTAGCAAGGTACACAAGGAATTCTTATACTTCGACCTTTCTTAACCACAAAAAATAAATTAACCGGATCGAAAACGGCTGGAAATAAACCCAGGTAATAAGTAGCCTGAGTACACCAGACGTATTTTTGAAATGATTTTTCTGATACCATTTTTAACCCTTGCTATCAACTCGATTTCTTGAGATCTACTGAAACTCTGCAAAACCGGGAAAAACATCGGCCGGAAGCCTTGTGAAAAAATAAATTATATAGTATTTTCAGAGTGCATGCAATTACAAGGCTTATTAGGCGGAGTTCTGTTGAAATATTTATACTCTTCGTATTTGTGACGAGTACAGAGTGGATAGATTTTGAAAACCAGTAAAGCGATTAAACTTGCATGCGATTCATTATTTCATATTGTACTCGGAAATGATAAGAATAACAGTTAAGTTGTCTCTGGCTTAAATGATTCATGCACAAAAATATAATCAGTATATCCAGTTGGTCTTATTTGCCAGAAACGGTCCTTCGAGTAACCTTGTTTCTCCATGAAGACACGCAGGGCTGCCCGTTTCTCTGCCGAAAGGAAATACACTTCTACCTGCCAGACCTACATAGAAAAATTGATGTTGCTGTTTTAAAGGCATGTATGAAAACCGAAATATTGTCGTTTACTGTGACCTGACCTTAACATGTACTCGGTCAAAGGGAAAATTGTGAAGCACGTCTTCCTCCAAGCTCTGAATGTCCAGCACAAAGTAGTCAATCTCAGTGACATTAATGGCTGCAAGAATGGAATAAAGCGGTACAGTCTGAACTTCAAAGGTAGAAACTTTGGATTGAATTTTTGGGAACATTTTAGGTCCCGTAACCATGGAACTTGATGCAAGATGCTTGTCCAAAGAGGTCAGTTGAGCCTGTAGGGAACATTCGGTAAGATTTTTAAAAATTTCCAAGCTCAGAAGTTTTTTAATTTACCTTGTCAGGATGCTTTCCCCTCGACAAGCAAAGGTCACAGATGTATGCCTTTCGCTTTACTGCCTTAAGTGTGGGTACCAAGCTAGGGTGGCACTCAATCAAAAGTCCTTTCCAGCCTTTCTCTTTCTCCATGTAGAGCGTATGGGAACGAATTCCATCGTTAGCTCCTACCTCCACGAAGAAACCGCCGCGCTAGAATGAAATTTTATTACTATTTAGACTTACTAATGGTTTTATTATTGAAGTAGGCGTTAAAATAAGTAATTTAGGCGCCAGTCCATTGTTACCCAGTTTTTCGAAAAAATTCGCAGTGTCATAAAAGCTAACCTTATCCTTAAACAAAGGCTCAATAAGAGCATCAGTGGCGGCATCATAAGCCTTTGGAACTTTGTAACTGCCCAATTGATAAGGTTGTGTAACGACGGCAGGATGAAGAATATGATGATCTCGGATGTAATCCGAGAGCTTAGGGTCGAGTTGGTCCAGGGATTGTATTTCTGCTGGTCCCATGATTTGCACGGTATTTGTACTGGTCTCCTCTGGATCAGCAGGTACACGACTTTCCACATGAAAGTTCGACTCCGCTCGATGTTTTGCTGTCGTCGTGGAGAAAATTCCACCATACAATAGCCGGAAAAGAACGATGAGTATTACTGCTGCAATTAAGAATTTTCTGGAAAAAAAGGGGAAAAAAACTTTACAAAATCGCAAATAAATGCTTTAAAAATGGAAACATAATCCCTTACTTCGGAAATTGTGGTACTCTAGGGCTTGAAGCCATGCTGTTTTCAGTGTCAATTTTGTCACCGTGCCAAGCCTTAAGTGTGCTATTCCAAATATAGTAACACTCAAGTATATTTATAACGAGTATTTCCAAGCTTCTCTGTAGTACTAGTAGATTGTCAAGCAGAATTTCTCAAATAATTTAGAAAGCATCCTCTATTGTGCATTAGTCGAGGGTAATTAAGCATTTAATTGTTGGATTTAGAATGCAGCTTCATGCAATGCCTAAGCAGCTTCTAACATGTTATGCTGTGAAAGCGGTCCAGCCTCAATGCTGGGCTGGCTGGCTTTCAAAAAATCATTGTTACAAATTTTGTTCGATTCTTGTACAATGTACAAAAGAGTTACAAAATAAACAATTCAGTACATCCAATACTAGTTTAGATATTGATTCTAGTGATTTCGGTTAGGTTATGCGTATTGTAAATCTTCTAGGTTGGGCTAAGTTTAAGTTGAACCTAGTCAGCATATCTAGTAGATATTATATTTCATATTCCGTCGATGAAACTGTAAACATTTGTCATATACATGATGCCTCACCCTCTGGAATACGATGTTATCTATTTTTCAGCACTACTGATGGGAATTGGGACTTCAAACATGGTTGTTTACTGTCCAAGTCCATACACGCAAAAAATATTCTTGTAGTTGATATTTGAAATACATAATACATGTTCGGGCGATTCTTTAAATTCAAAACTAGTGGACTACTCTTGGACTGGAAAAGTCAGACGCTAAGAAAAATACTGCTAAACGCTTGAATTAAAATCCACCAGGCACGATGGCTAAAACAATAACACTTTATCTTTTTATTCTGTTTCTGCACGGAACCTCGGCTCAGTTGAGTTTAGAGACTTCTGGAACTGAATTTCAAGGATGTGTCATTAATCTGAGATTTCTTCAGGCCCATTCAAACCCGACGTCAAGTAGGCAAATCCCAACCTAACCATCTTATTTGGGTATGATACAAGGTGGCTCGAATTGTGTTGCCTTGGCGTTTTTGTGGTTTTCTCGTTCTTTCTAAGGTGGGCCCAGTTTGAGAAAATCAACATTTTTTTTAGATTACCATTTTGGGACGTCCTGTCTCCTGTCCCCTAGAAACAAGAAGATCGAATTTAGATGAACAAAAATTCCTCTACAGCAGCGTGGTGAAGCAGGCAGATCATTGACCTATGTGAAAGAAGACGCTTCCAGAGCGTGGTAAAACAGGTAGGTCATTGACCTATGTGAAAGACGACGTTTCCAGCCGTAAAATAGCCGTGAGATGCTCATACTTGTTACGTTGTTACATGTGCTGATAGAATAGAAATACGAGGTCAGTGAACTTTCTGAGTTCTCTACGTATAAACGGCATTGGGAGTGAGATCTCCTTGTTTGTAGGGAACAAGACTTCCCAAACTGGTGATCCAAAAAAATTGTTGATTTTCTTAAAGTGGGCTCACCTTATCCAGCGGAGAACAGTCCGAAAACAAACAAACAACAAAAAGCACGGAACAAACGACAAACTAAACTTGAGCCACCTTGGTATGATATCAAATAATTGATTGTTTTCGTTTGTAAATTTAAAGGTGTTCGGTTAGCAACCGATACAATCGAAGAGCTGATCAAATCTAACCAAGGAAATAATCCTACGACAATTGAACGGTTATCTCCCAACGGAAGCTCATCAAGTATTCCTTCCAACAATTGGAAAATCTCAGAAGTCTGTTCCGTTAATATAATTGTTGCCGTCGGCGTCAAAGACTGTGATTCCATTGATTTTCAGATCTTATCCATTTTCTCGTCTCGAATTTACAAAACATTGACCGAGAATATTATGTTTATATTTCTATTGGATCATTCTACATGCATAACTCCGTTTCGGCACTTGGGAGGAAAACATGGTTTGGACATCTATTACCAGATTTACATGTCATCTAACAGTGAAAGTCTTGAAATTATAGCAGCCGTGTGTATGAGCTGTAGGGGTGAAATGCAACTCGGCGAGTACAGTGCTGAAACAGTTACATTAGAGCAACTTCGAAGTATTTCTATTAGTGCTGTTCTCGAATCAGCAAATCCAGCTTTGGGGGTAGAGCATGCGTCAACAGGCCGGCAGTATATTGCTAATGAAAAAGATAAGAAAAGCTGCAAATTTCTCTACAGAAAGCGAGTCGTTACAAAATCTCATATTATCGGTTGTCTACACTGATTATATTGTTTTAGAGAATTTCGCCGAAAAATTAAACCTTAGCCTGGAGTTCTTTCCTTACGACGATCCAAATCCAAAACACTATTTAGCCGTCGGAATAGATTTTTATGTCAATTGGCAGGTTCGCAGACCACAGGATCACTCCCCCATTGACCTGAAACAAGTACTGCTAAGGTCAGGAACCAGACATTTCTTGTACTGTACGAGATCTACTGAACGAGAAGCATTTAGCTTTATGTTTTGGATCATTCAAATGGACAATTGGTCTTCGTTTGCTTTAGGACTATCCGTCGTAGTATTAGTCGTCTTATTACGTGGGCAATGGTTGGAAGTGTTTGCAATATTAATGCGGCAGTCCTGTACTATACTGGCAAAAAATAAACTACTGCTCGTTTTTATATTCGTGACAATAGTTTTGACGTACGGCTATGAAGGTATTGTTTCGAGTTTCGTGATCGTTCCACCGCCATTAAAAAAAATTCAAACTCTCAAGGAGCTCATTGAGAATGGGTACAGGGTTGATAGACGTAGAATTGGTGTAAGTGATCTAGCTGCAATATGTGCTAAAGAAAATATAAGCTACGCTGATAATTTCGAAGGTGTCGCAGTTTACCAGGATGTTACAAAACATGACGTCTCAAAGGGTTTGTTTTTGTTGGCCTGTAACACCACGTCATTATTTGAATTTGATATCTTGCAATCATGGGAGGTTAATTTGAGGCAAAAATACGACCCGACAGTTCGATGTTATCACCTTCAAAAGTCCGAACTTCCGTCCCAGCGAATGCTCAGTTTTTATGGGTACCGAGCTGCAGAACTAGTATCTGCAACGCAAATGATACTTGCCGCTGGACTTTGGAACATGTATCGGCAATGGTTTGTTTATGTGGGTCTGTTTAAAACAAATCGTTGCGCTGAATGCTTATGAAGACGCCAAGCCAGTTGCTTTTGAATTATTTAATTGGAAAATATTATCGACATTTCTAATTTGGGCAATCCTTTTAGTGACTTCAGGGTTCGTGTTGGTAATCGAAGTGGTTATAAACCGAATAGCTGATTCCAAGCTTGCAAGAAATTTTGGAGTATTTATCGTAAAAAGCATTTACATTGCCCATTGCTATTTGCCATTGCTACTGATTAACTTTTTTCAGTTGAATGTAGAGAACATTGCAAAAGTACCCATCGTATTTTCAAATACTCATTTGCACACTCGCTAGCATTAGGTTCACGTATTGATATTGATGTGAGTCAATTGTATTACTCGCTATATAGTACATACCACTCCTGATAAATTTACCTTGTAATTCCTATACCAACCGTCGAGTCAAGGCAAGTTCATTTGTTTAAAATTAAGTCAGGCTTTGTGTTGAGCTTAATTCGAAAGCCAATAAAAATTCTAAATTGAACCAATTATTTACTTGATTTATTTCCAACTATTTAAATTCGGATTTAAAAATTTAGGATTTTCATCGCTTCAAAACTTCAAACCCACAATACCAGCCTGTTGTAGACTTGCTTCTTATTTAGTCGAAGATTATGGGCGGAGCTTGTAGCAAAAAGAAAAAACAAGACGTTGTTGTACTGGCAGAGCCCTTACAAGGACCTAATGATAATGAAACTGCGGCGGTAAGGATCAAATTTTGATTTCTGAATATCCAATCAAGTCATGTTGATTAATATGCCCTGTTTATTTCATAATTAGCCGGCGAGCATATTGAAGAATCATTTCGAAGAAGATAACGAAGAGCTGCCTCCTGCTGAAGAAAATCCCGAGTCTGAGCTGAATGATGAAGATGAATATCCGTCAAGTAAAAATTCTGGACCGAAGGCGAAAAGGCCAGCAGTCAAATTCCGGGATCAACCGCTCCAACGAGACCCTACAGAACAAGAATCACCTTCAAGTAGCCGGCTGCCAAATGGCCGCAGCGGTCCTTCAGCTCCTTCGAAATTTGGAGCAAAAGGTCCAACAGAACCTTCCGAAAACAGTTCCATACACAGCTCGGATACTGCCATCGAAACTAGGAATGCAAGCAAAACACCTACTACTAAAACAGGAAGAATCCAATCGTTCGATAAAAACAAACCCAAAACCCTTGAAACGGATGTTTCTTATGCCCATTTGGACTACGACCCCTATCGCCAAGGCCCTACTGTAATCGAACTGGCAGATCGATCCACCGAAAGCCGTTCTATTGACCGCGAGCGCAGGAACTCCAGTATTGATTCAGGCCAACGTCCAGCCACTCTGCCTCGCAGGTCATCTCGTGTTCCTGGTCAAAAACTGAAAACAAGTAATGATGGAGAGACTCAATAGCTTAAAAGATGAAAACAGATCAAGGTCAAGACCGCCACCTTCTAACCAGGACAGAAATACCAGGCGTCGTTGGAACAGTTCTAATCAACGATCCGACAGCAATGCCTCCTCAATACCTTCCCACCGAGTTGGAAATAATATATCCCAATCAAAAGATGAAGCAAACAGAGAGCCCTTCTCAGAGCGTCCACGAAGCTCCGTCCAGGCCAGAATCGAATTCGAAAATAGAAATATTCGAATAGTTCGGGATGTCTGGAGAGATTACGAAAAGAATAATAATCTTGATCAGTGTGATAACAATTGTAATTATTCTACAACGGATAACGGAACAAATGTTTCGTTGCAGCTTTCGAATGAAGCGATGGGTCGAATTTTGGATAACATGTGTTTAAAAAACTGATGGCCTTATCTCAAGATCGTATATCTGTGATTTGTGATATGAAGCCTGTACAAAATTTACGTTTAATAACCATAAAAAATCGGTTTATTAATTCTTAAATGTGTCAGTCACTTTATTTCAGCCACCTAAATAAATAGCATATTTAGTCATAAAATTAGCCCAATTGTTTCTCGTGGCAACATGTGGCATCTGGTTTGCATAAAGTAAACATAAACTTCCAACGAAATTCAAATTTCAGAATTATGAAAAACATGTTAGCCGCCGTAAAATGAATTAAATTTTAAAAATGAATATCTATCTAAATTTCAAAATTATTTTATATCGGAGTTGCACGGTAAATTAGGCACTAACTGTGTCCAGTCAAAATTACTGGTCACAGAACATGGGTGGGGCTTGTAGTAAAAAGAACAAACAAGAAAATGGACCTTCAGAATCCTTGCAAACTTTCAACGTTAATGAATCAGCGTCGGTAAGAGATGATCAATGATCAGTTGATTTATAAATATGATATTTCTATTGTATTGATTTTGTGTTCTTAAATGTAGAAAACTAGCATGTGGAAACATCGAATCCAAGGTGACAACGAGCAGCGAAATGTTCGTTTCGGAAACAATCCTGATAATTCCGATCCAGAGCCAAATGATGAAGATGAAAACCGATCGATGAAGAGATCCCGAAGGAATTCCGTATCTGAAAATCCAAACGCTCCATCATCACTGAAATCCCGTACACCAGTTTCCTCACAAAGAGACCCTGATGAAGATTCTCCGCCGACTCCAGACTCACCGGCCAGTAGCCGTCCGCCCAGTGGTCGCAGTGGTCCACCTACGCCGACATCTTCAAAACCGGCTTCAAAAATGAGCTCGAAACCTTCAACAAGAATGCCAATGCCTGTGGTCGAAAACAATACTTCCAAAAACAGCTCTACACAGGATTCGAGCGTCGAACCCAGTAATAAAAGTAGCCGAGTTCGCAGGAAATCACTGAAGAAGCACCTTAAAAAATCCAAGTCAAGATCCGGACGAAGCTCGCTTTTGCCAAGTAAAACTCCGAGTAGAACTCCAAGTAAAGAACGAAGTAAAAACTCAAGTAAAACCCCGAGCAAAACTCGAAGTAAGGCTCGAAGCAAGACGCCAAGCAAAACTCCGAGCAAAAACTCCAAAACCGGAAGTATTAAATCGCTCGAGGACGAAAAATCAAAGAATTTAGAACCTCAACTATCCGATACCCGGCTAGATTTGGATCCCATGCGCCAGGGCCCCACTGTCATCGAACTGGGGAACCCTCCAAGGACACGCCGTTCCAGTCACCGCACGAAATCCGGCCACACTACGCCCAGTCGTCCAACAACACCGCAAGACACTTCGTCCCGTGTCCCTGGTCATCGAATGAAGAATAGAATGATGGCACGCCTCAGGAGCTTGAGAGGTGGGAGTCGATCAAGGTCAAGATCCGTGTCCAAGTCCCCATCTACCGTCAAACCGTCGGCGTCGAATAGCAACAGAAGGGGCAGTCGTCGAATGAGCAGAAGTCGCAAGAGTATTTCCCGCCCACGTTCCGGTCGCATTGTATCTTCCATGCCTTCTCACCGAGTTGGTAAAAGTCGATCCCGTTCGCAAAAAGCCAGTCGAGGAACTTCCAGAGTGGTCCTTCACGAAGAGTCCTTCACAACATTTCAATCCGGAAAAAGAAGACCACGCAATCATGCGAAAGACCTAATTTCAAGAGCTGATAGCCTGTTGGATCCCTACTGGATTGCCAAAGTTGAATTCGAAAATAAAAACAGGAAGGTTCTTCGATCAATTTGGAGGGATTACGAAGAAAATAACGGTCTCGACGAATGTGATGACGATTGTAATTGCTTAAAGACTAAAGGGACACATTCTTCGCTGCAGCTTTCGAATGAAGTCTTGGATCGTATTTTGGACAGCATGTGCTTAAAAACTAATACTAGTTCTATTCCAGGATGTAGTTATAGCCCGAGAACTCGTGTTTGTGATGTGAAGCGTACTGATAATTCGTGTTAAATAAAGGTCAACATAATTGTTGATGATTCGTACATTTTAAACGCGTCAGTGTCAGTCGCTTTATTCAAAATAAACAAAACATTATTTACCTGCAGGCAGGCTAGTTTGTACGACTACCGCTATGCAATCTAGCCCTGCGGATTTCGATTCCGCTTCCATTATAAGTAGAAATTGGTGGAGGTACGGTATTGACCTTACCTTTCCGTTTCGACACATAGGCGTAAATTATAACAGATATAAGAAGAATGACAAGAAGGATAAGGAATGCGAGGCCGATGAGAAATGAGATGAAAAAAATGGTTATTCTGGAATTTCCTTCCAGAAGCTTATCTTTATCTTCTTCAATTGGCGTAGGCGGAAGGAGCAGGCGAGGTTTTCGTTGAGATGCCTCGACAGCGCGATGGCATCCACTCTTAATTGACCCAACAAGCATCGTTGTGGTATCCGTTTCGTTCGATAACGTATTACTGGTATTAGTATTGCCGAATTCACTGGAATCGGGCTCGGGTTTCAGGCCACTAAAGAAGCATTTGGACTTGCCATCGAATTCTATTCCAGTGAATACAGTCCAACTCCAATCTTCGCTTAATTTCGGAGTCGAAAGGAACGTTTGGGGAGCCGGGAGTTTCAGTTCGGGCCCGTCCGTGAACAGTGGATTTTGTGTTGAATTCGATGGGGTCAATGTAAGGGATGGCGAAATGGCGGAGATTTTCGGGGTCACCGCCACTGTTGTATCTGCAATTAAAATGGATATTTCCCAACACGTTAATTTCACCAAGGTCATTATTTTGACTGGCTGAAGTTGAATAAAGGTTCCTTTCGAGCTGAAATCTTAGTGAGGTCATGATCTCACTGATTTTTAGCTAGCTCTAATTCGAGGTAAAATTTTAAATCTCAGGCCGCACTACTTTTAAATCTGAATATTTACCTCAAGGTCAAACTATATTTACAGTTTAAAAAGCAATACACCAGTTCAAAGCTATTTCATTGGTTCAAAGACCTTTTGCTGATTTAAAAGTGTACGTCGAAAGGTCATACCTCTAACTTTACCGCTCGCTGACTTTAGAGCCCGAACCTGATACAAAGGTTAAAAATTTACGCTTTATTTTCATACTTACCCAAATTTAATCGCTTCTCGCCAGTGGGATAAACTAGCATGCTTCGTCCTCCATTCGACCGGAAGCAGCCTCTTCTTACTGACCCAACATTGAGACCAACAATATCCTTGTTGTACGCCACGCGGTCATATGTGGCGCCATCTGCAGTGGTATATGCAAGCAAACAGGTAGCATCTCCATTGAAATTGGTATTTGAATATACTGTCCAGTTGAAGGGTCCAGTAAAGCCGAATGACCTAAAGGTCTGGGGTTCGATGAGGTCTAGTTCCGTTCCATCGAAATATAGTTCTTCTCCTCCAAAGAACTTTTCTGGATACAGACTAAGACCCGGTAGCAAGAGAGCGGAGTTTCCAATATGGCGCACAGATTTATACTGCATGTAGGAAGAAATGTTTAGCTTGTCATTTGTACAGGCTTGGTCATCTCGGCGACTGCTTGCATAGAGCACTGCCGCAATATCGACGTAGTTTTTGGATT